>SJYW01053343.1:65499-76248 GCA_006410735.1 Raphicerus campestris | reverse complement strand
TGTCCAACTCTCAGTGACCCCATGGACTGCAGCCTACCAGGCTCCTTGGTCCATGGGATTTTCCAGGCAAGAGTACTGGAGTGGGGTGCCATTGCCTTCTCCCTTAAATCTCCACAAGACATTACTAAAAGATGGCCTAATGTTCAACATTCAGAGAGCAAAAATTATGCCATCCAGTCCCATCACTTCATGGCAAATAGATGGAGAAACAGTGGAAACAGTGACAGATTTTATTTGCTTAGACTCCAAAAACCACTGCAGCCATGAAATTAAAAGACACTTGCTCCTTGGAAGAAAAGCTATGACCAGCCTAGACAGCATATTGAAAAGCAGAGACATTACTTGGCCAACAAAGATCTGTATAGTCAAACTATGGTTTTTCCAGTAGTCAAGTATGGATGTGAGAGTTGAACCATTAAGAAAGCTGAACACTGAAGAATTAATGCTTTTGAATTGTGGTGTTGGAGAAGACTTGAGAGTCCCTTGGACTGCAAGGAGCTCAAACCAGTCAATCCTGAAGGAGATCAGTCCTGAATATTCATTGAAAGGACTGATGCTGAAGCTGAAGCTCCAATTCTTTGGCCCCATGATGCGAAGAGCTGACCCATTTGAAAAGACTCTGATGCTGGGAAAGATTGAAGGTGGGAGGAAAAGGGGATGACAGAGGATGAGGTGTTTGGATGGCATCACCAACTGGATGGACTTGAGTTTGAGCAAGCTCCAGGAGTTGGTGATGGACAGGGAAGTCTGGCATGCCGCGGTCCATGGGGCTGCAGAGAGTTGGACACAACTGAGTAACTGAACTGAACTGAATTGAATATACATTTGTTATCATCCCTACATTTTCCAGGTGGCACTAGTGGCAAAGAACCCACCTGCCAATGCAGGAGACATAAAAGATGCTGCTTTGATCCCTGGGTCAGAATGATTCCCTGGAGGAGGACATGGCAACCCACTCCAGTATTCTTGCCTGGAGAGTCCCATGGACAGAGAAGCCTGGTGGGCTACTGTCGTAAAGAGTCAGACATGACTGAAACAACTTAGCATGCATGCGTTGTTGTGTCGTAGTCTTCTGCCTGATATACTGGGGGATATACTGCTTGATATACTGGGGAAAACCATTGCTGAATGTTGGATTCATTCCTCTTTCTTTTTGCTACTTTGGGTTCTCAAGGCCTCTTGTGTAGCCTCAGAGCCCGTTCACTCTCCCTGGCTCTGAACAATTGCTTAAAGCCCTGTTGCCTTCTCTACCCCAGCCTGCTATGGATGCCGGAAATTCCCCCAATAAAGAACAAATTCTGTAGGTAGAAGAAGTTTAAACCTTTAAAAACTCTGAGAAGGCAGGGGAATATGCTGACGCTGGTGAATGACAGGTAGCAGATTCTCTCTTATGAGCAGGGTTAGGTGCGTGAGAGACAGGCTATGACAGAGAGAAAGAGGCCAATCACGTGTCTGACAGTGGGCACTGGCAAGGGATCCTTCTACTGCTACAATAACCAGAGGGACCAGGAGCCTTGATTGTCCTTTTTTTGCTTTTCCCATTGGAGTATAATTGCTTCACAATTATATGTTGAGTTCGTTTCTGTTGTGCAATAACGTGAATCAGCCATATGTATGTATGTATCCCCTCCATCAACCTTCCCTCCCAACTTCCTCCCCATCTCTCCCCTCTAGGTTGCCACCCAGCACTGATCTGAGCCCCCTGTGCTACACAGCAGCTTTCTGCTGGCTTTCTACTTTACTCTGTTTTACTCTGGCAGTGTATATAAGACAGTTCCATCTCCCAGTTCATCCCGCCCTCCCCTCCCCCGCCCACTGTGTCTACATGTCCATTCTCCACGTGCGCATCTCTAATCTTGCCCTGCAAATACTACTCAGCCATAAAAAGGAATGAAACTGGATCATTTGAAGTGATGTGGATGAACCTAGAGTCTGTCATTCAGAGTGAAGTAAGTCAGAAAGAGAAAAACAAATATCATATCAGTTCGGTTCAGTTCAGTTACTCAGTTGTGTCCGCCTCTTTGCAGCCCCATGGACTGCAGCACGCCAGACCTACCTGTCCATCACCAACTTCCAGAGTTTACTCAGACTCATGTCCATTGAGTCAGTGATGCCATCCAACCATCTCATCCTCTGTCGTCCCCTTCTCCTCCTGCCCTCAATCTTTCCCAGCATTAGGGTCTTTTCAAATGAGTCAGCTCTTCGCATCAGGTGGCCAAAGTATTGGAGTTTCAGCTTCAACATCAGTCCTTCCAATGAACATCCAGGACTGATCTCCTTATGTTAATGTGTATATGTGGAACCTAGAAAAATGGTGCAGATGAACCAATTTGCAGGCTTGAGTGTTTTAATTGCCTACTCAGACCCCTAGTCCTCTGGGAGATGGGTAACTGAGAAGGTGTTACCAATTCATTTTCCGATCATCTTACCCCTGTGCCACCATCTCCCTGGTTATGGTTGTGGCCCAGGGGAAGTCATGTGGCAGGAAAAACAATCCCATTTCATGCTCTGTCTCTGGGATTTTATTTTACTAATAGTCTGTAGGGGGCGCAGGCCTTCTGAGAATTTGATTATTGTGGAGTCATGGTGTGCTTCTCATGTATAAATATTCTTTCCTCATCTGTTGTCTGTTTGCGTATGGGGTTCTATAAATACATTAATTGGTGCCACTTTTAACTGTCACCGCTGTCTCTTTTTTTGACAAGCGTATATTAAACTCTCTTATGATGGAGCAAAATAAAACCACCTAGCCATAGGGGTCTATTTTGGCAGAAGAGGAATGTAACAGAAAGAAAATTTGTAGTCTTCTGTGGTAGAGAAAGGACTGTTAAACTCATCGGTGATAGCTTGTATGAAAAATTTAGAATATAATTCTTAGATGTGGATTAAAGATAGGGAAAAAAAAGAAAAGAAAACAGCTCTGCAGGATATGACTGAAATAAAGCAGGTAAAGTGAAATTATCAGAACAGCTGCCACTTAGGAAATGGGCTGAAACCAATTTCAACTTCATCTGAACATTCATCAAGTCATACTTGTTTTAGATGGCTTTGGTTTTGGTAGTGTTTCAGAAACCATATTCCATATGTGTTCCTTTCTGAATTGAAAGGCTGTAACCGTTTAACGATGCAAAGCCAGTTAACACAAACCTCAATTTCTCTCTGTGTGCGTGTGTTTTTTATTTTATTATTATTATTGGGCCATATCGTGTGGCATGCGAAATCTTAGCTCCCTGACCAGGGATGGAACCCATGCTCCCTGCCGTGGAAGCGCAGAGTTGTAACTGCTGGACCTCCAGGGAACTCCACAAACATCAATTTCAAGCATCTTTTCAGCTTGATAGAAGTTGGGATTGTATAAAATAGAGTATATTCTTAATAATTCCCATCTACACGACATTTAAGGACATAGTAGAAAATCATTTTAAAGGTCTGCTACTCTGTGCTCTAATGGTCAGAAAACCAATGTCTTGGGATTTGTCAACTGACTAAAATTTAGGGTGTAATGGGGCCCTTTATGTCCCGATGAACTTAGATCAATGCCATCCCAGAGCAACTGACTGCTCTATCAGTCAGGATTCAGCAGACAAACAGAACCAGTGACTGCAGTCTGGCGCTTCTAACGTCACTAGGGCAGGCATTAAGAAGAACTGTCTGGAATCTCTCAGGCAGGAACTAATGCTTCAATCTACAGGTGAAATTTCTTCTTCCACCAAGAAATCTCAGTTTTGCACTTAAAGCCTTCAGTGATTGTGCTCATTCATTCACTTGTGTCCAACTCTTTGCAACCCCGTGGACTGTAGCCCACCAGGCTCCTTTGTCCATGGAATTCTCCAGGCAAGAATACTGGAGTGGGTTGCCATTTTCTCTTGCAGGGAATCTTCCCAGCCCAAGAACTGAACCTGTGTCTTCTGCGTCTCCTGCATTGGCAGGTGGATTCTTTATCACTGAGCCACCAATCACATTATCAAGGGTAATCTCCTTTCTTCAACATGAATTGACTACAGATGTTAATCACATCTACAAAATACTTTCACCTTGATTAGTGTTTGAGTAACTGGGTATTGTAGCCTTGCCATGTTGACACTTGAGACTGATCATCACAACTGGTCATGAAAAATTCTTTGTTTAGAAAGGAAATTTCAGGAAGTGCCATACAGTGTGGTCATTAGAGGCAGCATCAGGCATGAGAGGCTTGGACTGTGCAGTCTGCTTCCCAGCTCCTAAATGGAGTCCTTCTTGTGGTGTGAGAGAGAGCCCGGATCATGCTGTCCTATTCTCAGGGTTCCTAATACATGGACGTGGGACATGTGCTCAACACCTGAGACTTGAAGGCAAAGCTTTCTTGTTGTTGTTTGTAGCTAAGTCTCGTCCGACTCTTTGTGCCCCCATGGCCTGAAGCACACCAGGCTTCCCCATCCTTCACTATATCCCTGAGTTTGCTCAAACTCGTGTCCATTGAGTCAGTGATGTCATCCAACCATCTTATCCTCTGTTACCTCCTTCTCCTCGTGCCCTCAATCTTTCCCAGCCTCAGAGTCTTTTCCAATGAGTCTGCTCTTCGCATCTTGTCACAGTATTGGAGTTTCAGTTTCATGATCAGTCCTTCCAGTGAATATTCAGGGGTGATTTCCTTTAGGATTGACTGATTTGATTGGCTGTCCAAGGGATTCTCAAGAGTTTTCTCCAACACCACAATTTGAAAGTTTTCTTATTCTACATGAAAGAGGCACAGAATGAATATCTACCCTTGGTCAGCATCTCTTTGCCTCTTCTTCTAGAGAATGGAGTATAAGCAAGGCCATTGAGAATTCGTAACCAGTATTTAGTTCTGAAAGATGCTTCATTTGAAAGATCCCCAAATGAATACCATTTCTGTGGGCAAGGATTCTGTACATACAGGTAATGTTTCCTTTTAGGACAAAACATGCACTTGGCCAATCAATGCTCATTCATAGTAGCTTTCATTGTGGCTTCATATTTTTAGTAGCTGGAGTAATGATCATTACAGCTCATGTAGCTTCTTTAGCTTGTTCAATACTTTTACACTTTCCACTATGTTTTTATTTTTTTAAATACTTTATTCTGTTTTACAGTACTGTATTGGTTTTGCCATACATTGACATGAATCAGCCACAGGTGTACACGGTCTACCCATGCTGAAGCCCCCTCCCACTGCCCTCCCCACCCCATCTCCCCGGATCATCCCGTACACCCGCCCCAAGCATCCCGTATGCTGCACTGAACATAGACTGGCGCTTCATTTCTTATATGGTAGTATACATGTTTCAGTGCCATTCTCCCAAATCATCCCACCCTCTCCCTCTCCCCCAGATGCCAAAAGTCCATTCTATACCTCTGTGTCTCCTATATTGTCTCACTTACAGGGTCATCATTACTGTCTTTCTAAATTCCATATATATGTGTCAGTATACTGTATTGGTGTTTTTCTTTCTGGCTTACTTCACTCTGTATAATCGGTGATCTGGTTGCGACATCTGTCACTCCATCGATCGCCAGGGTTGATTCGGCTGATCTGGCTGGCTAGGCGGGTGTCCCCTTCCTCCCTCACCACTCCATGTGCATCCCTCCTGAAGCTGCGCACTCGGTGGAAGAGGACGACCATCCCCGATAGAGGAGGACCAGTCTTCGGTCAAGGGTATACGAGTAGCTGCGCTCCCCTGCTAGAACCTCCAAACAAGCTCTCAAGGTCCACTATGTTTTATGCTAAATCATACAAGATGAATGTTTTAAGAATAAATGTAACAGGCATCCAATAAGAAAGAAAATTACTTTGAAGTTAGGTTTAGATTCTATTCCTTGGTCACTAAATATTGACCCAGCAAAGTGAAATATGAAGAGGAATAATTATTCAATTTATTGTTAAGTGTAGCTTGTCATGGGATTATAGAAATTCTTCTTCCACCAAAAGTTCTTTCAATCCTCTCTTTTCTTGGGTAGCCTGAATTTCATCAAATGTAACTTTAAAATTCAAGTTATGTTTATATGAACATGTTCAATCATACTAATATACTTTGATGTTTCCTGAGCATGACAGATATTCCTTGTAAAACCTTGGCTTTTTATTTTTTTTAATACCTCTATACATGAAGAGGAAAAGGGAAGTTTAAATATTTTGATTTTCACAATGATCTCTAAGAGAATTCTAAGGAGGAAAAAAACCTAAGCTGCAGTGCAATATTGCTTATTGGCTGGATAAAAAGCAACATTGTCCTCATTTTGTGCAAATAGGAGGTGACCCCAGGTGTCCCAGTGCACAGCCAGGAAGCTGACAAGAGCAGGACCCACAGGGAAGCCATCTGGGGCAGTGAGGGCTGTCAAGCTGGTGGCCTAGGGCATCCTTTCAATTGGTGGTGGTAAAACCTAGGGGTTGGAACCTGCTGCATGGAAAGGAAAATGTTTATTCCACTCCTGTATATCTAGATTGAGGTAAAACCTAAATGGAAGTACTTGTGTTAGAGCCTCTTGAAACAGATTTCTTGGAAAGTATTTTTTCTCAAGTGTTTTCTTAAAACTTTGAAATTGAAAATGTAGACGATAGGGCTCATTGGTGTGTCCATGGGTGGTCTTCAAAGGTTGGACCGAGACTCTGGGTTGGGTGTGTGCCCACGTGGGGTGAGTGAAGTGTGGGTAGGCCTGGCCACCTGATTTCTGAGACCTCTAGAAAAGAGGCCACATGCTTTTCCTTCTTTCATGTTCCTGCAGCCCCAGAACACTGGCCCCATGGTATCCCAGCGAGGTCTTGTTTCAGAGATTTCCAGAGCTGGGAGGCGAGGAGGGGCTTACCCTGCCTCTGCACACTGCTCAATAAAACGTTTTGCTGAAGTGCTAAGCCCGTGAGAGCAGTCCTTTATGTACAGGTGATAACCTGGCAATCACAGGGATTTAGGTAGAGAAGTCTCATTGCTGTTATAATAATGCATAGACTTTGATTATGAGATTTACACTTTACATCGTGACTTAGAGCACAACTGGATTTGTGTACGTGCATGCATGCTTATACACAAAATTTAAACAGAAGTTTCACAGACCATTTCCCAACCTTGTTACCTGTGATTGCTTCTGACGTTTTCTGTCCCATCCCATCCTACCCTATCCCATCCTATCCCATCCCATCCATCCCATCTATCCCATCCCATCCTATTTTATCCTGTCCTGTCCTATCCTATCCTATCCATGTCCAATACGTTAGTCATGACTCATTAAATTGGTCTCTTGACACTTTAATGCCAGGGGAAAACACTGGGCCAACTCCAAAAAATAAAATCAATGGTGGTACAGCTTTGTGAACAATGGCAATGAAAGCAGCTCTTCTGGACTGAACAATCTGGGGCCTTCCTGCTCAGCTCTCCTCCTCCCCAAAGTGAAAAGGATAAAGAGAAAAGGTGAAAAAGAAAAAGGTAAAAGGATAAAGGTGTACTCTTTCAGTCCAATACAGATATNTGGTGGTACAGCTTTGTGAACAATGGCAATGAAAGCAGCTCTTCTGGACTGAACAATCTGGGGCCTTCCTGCTCAGCTCTCCTCCTCCCCAAAGTGAAAAGGATAAAGAGAAAAGGTGAAAAAGAAAAAGGTAAAAGGATAAAGGTGTGCTCTTTCAGTCCAATACAGATATACACAGGGATGTGTGTGCTCTTTATTCTTCACTGTTCATAAAGGGCACTCTTTGTGACCCCATGGACTATGCAGTCCATGGGATTCTCCAGGCCAGAATACTGGATTGCATAGCCTTCTTTTTCAGGGCGTCTTCCCAACCCACGGATCAAACCCAGGTCTCCTGCATTATAGGCAGATTCTTTACCAGCTGAGTCACAAGGGAAGCCCAAGAATACTGGTGTGGGTAGCCTATCCCTTCTCCAGTGGATCTTCCTGACCCAAGAATCAAACTGGGGTCTCCTGCATTGCAGCCAGATTCTTTACACTGAGCTATCAGGGAAGCCCTCCGATTCATAGTCCCCAAACTTGGCTTTCCTTTCCCTGAACTGGGATATGAAAGAAGAAAACCAGTGTCAGCTAAACTGGACTGGGCATTGATGCTGGGAATGCCCAGCATCATTTTTTTCCAACTCTTACACCTCATCCATACAGAAGTTCCCATCAGACAGGACTCTGAATAGACTAATTGGCAATCTGGATTAATGTCTCGTAGCTTTAGTTTGCTCTTTATGGTCAATTCAGGCAGACATTCTAAAAGCCCCTGAAAGGGAAATTAATTGCCTACTTTTCCTATGATGTTAATGGTGCTCCCTTGGGTTTTCAAAAGCAACTTTCAAAGGAGAATGCAATTTGGTCCATACTTGTGTTTATTTTTTGGTTTTCCAGTGTCTGGACTTCTTTATTAAAGGCTGTCACCTTGGGGTTTTAACCACAAAGATTTAGTACCATGTTTTTAAGAAAAAGAAAGTTGAGAGGGTTAATGAAAGTTAAAAATCTTTGGATCTCCTGGTAGGTCTCCTGTACCGACACTTGTTTTGCCGCCGTCTCTTTTCTGGGTACACTGGGTACACTAGGTCTTTGCAGACCATCTGGACCAGAGGAAAAACAAAGTCAACATTACCAACGGTGGCCGTCAGCCTCCTTTTTTTTTTCCATACTGGACAAGCTTCTTTTTTTCATCCCCCTTAAAATGTTGTCTGTATTTGACATTTTGAATCACTCCAGAAAGTGGAATATGGTTTTTGTTGAAGCCACTAGGTGAGCACCTCCTACTTACTTTGTCTGGAAAAAGCCCCAGACACCCCTTTTTATTTGCCTCTGACTTTAGGAAAATACTGCTATCCCCAGTCTCACTGGGTCATGATTCTGAGACTGTGGTCCTGCGGCTTCAAGCGTGAAGGAGGTCCAGTGTGGAGATGAATACTGGAGCCAGGGTTGTCCAGATACCCTGATACCAGAGCTTAGGTATCCCTAAGCACCATGGAGTTGAGCTTCCATGTTACAAATGGCCCTGAGACCTGGTCTAGGATGATCTTGCAGTGGGTTTGCCTGGACTTCAAAGCTCAGATGCAGTGAAATGCTCCCATCCCTCACCATGTTAGTCACACACTGAGTGAAAATACTGGGATTCTTGGAGCAGGCAGTGATTGAAGCGTCAGAAGCAGGCCTGTCATAACAAAAACCTCTAGTTTTGGCTTTGCCTAATGGACAGGTGGGTCCCGATGCTGAAGCATAATTCTTAGTCTGAGTCTCTGTCAAGATAGTCACCATCTCTTTTCTCCTTCCCCCAAGTCAGCTCCTATCCTTACTTTTATTTCCCTGTTTATCCAATCTCTTCTTTTGAAATGCTAGTTCTTTTACTCAGAGCCTGCAAGCCTGTTAAAAAAATCTCTTCCACTTTGGAAACCAAAGTCCGCCCTTGACTGTCCTCCCCTCCCTTCCACCAGTGGTCTTTTTCTCCCCAGGTATAAACTTCTCTAGGCCTGTGTGTCTCAAATGTTGGTCTTCACTGGGATAGTCTAGAGAGCTTATTAAGGTATCAATGACTGGGCTTCTTTCCCAGAGTCTCTGATGCAGTATGTTTGGATAGGGTCCAAAAGATGCAATTCTAACAAGTTCACAAGTAATGCTGACAGTGTGAGACCCACTGCTCCAAAGAACACTCTACATTGGCTCGCTGCATACAGTCTCTCTTCATTTGCTAACCCACCTGCAACAACCTGACCTCAGCTCCACCACCACTGACATCCACGTGTTGAATTCATTGGACACTTTGTGTCTTCCTGAGACCCCTGTGACATTGCTCACCCAACCATGTCTCTTTTCCTCATTTGGCTTCCACGACATCACTCTCTCCCTAACACCTCCCATCACCTCCTCCCTTTCTGCTTGCTCTTTCTGAGATGCTCTTACTGAGATACTTTTCAGGAAGCTCTTCCACTCACAGCAGGTTTCACTCTTTCTTAGAGCACTGTCCTTGTTTGCTGCTCTCTTCCATGCCTGAAGCTTCTATTGGCATGCCAATAATCCCGATCGACTCCTCTGCCACTCACCTCTCTTCTAGCACCGCATCTGTTTATCCAGACTCTTGAGTTTAAACGTGTTCCCAAACAGGCTTTTGATATTTACCCCGAGTCTCCTCCACTTGTTTTTCTTCTCTCCTCAACTGATGCCCATTTTTTCTGAGCCAGAAATCTGTGCCCCATTCTTATTTTTGCTCCCTAATCTTTCTTCCAACTCACCATCAGGCTGGCTCTTCATCCGCTGTTCTTTCATTTCTGATTGCGAATGGTTTCTTTCATTTGCTGCTGTTTGCCGAGATCACTGAAACGGCCTCTTCACTGTTGACTCTTGTTTCCAGGCTGGGAGGACCACAAGGGTAGCTCATGGGATCAGAGGAGCAAAGGAAAGCACTTTAGCTTTCTGGCGTTTCTGGGAGCTTTTTAACTACTGGGAATATTCAGGTCACTGAAATCATGTGACATTTTGCTATACCTTGAATTCTGGTCTTGTCCCTTGATGTGCCACCGTTTTTATGAGAATCACACATCTGGAGCAAATATAGCGTTGCCGGTCATTTGCGATCTTCCCCTAGTACAGTGTATGTCATCTTCTTCTTCTTTTTGATTGTATTTAGTTATTTAAAATATGTATCTTTTTACTTTTTGGCTGTACCACGCAGCATATGGGATCTTAGTTCCCCAACCAGGGATCAAACTTGAACCCCCTATACTGGAAAAGTAAGTCTTACCCACTGGGGAAGTCCCTGTCATCTTGACTTGGCTGGGTTTTTTT
>SJYW01053343.1:33154-50203 GCA_006410735.1 Raphicerus campestris | reverse complement strand
CTTATTTTGGTTTTGGCTATGCTGGGTCTTTGTTGCTGGGCGTGGGCTTTCTTTCTGCAGCCAGCAGGGCTGCTCTCTGGTCACGGTGCACAGGCTTCTTGCTGCCGTGGTTTCCGTTGTCGCAGTGCGCAGCCTCTAGGCACTTGGGCTGCGGTAGTTTTGGCACAAGGGTTTTGTTTGTCCATTGTATGTGGAATCTTCCCCGACTGGGGATCGAACTTGTGTCCCCTGCATTGGCAGGCAGATTCTTAACCACTGGACCACCGGAGAAGCCGGGCTTCAATCTTTGAAGTGAGAGGTGCACCAGGTGCCCTGACATTCATGGCCTCTACATCATCTATGAAAAATCCCAGCCCTAATCTCTTTCAGCTGTGACTGCTGTAGCGTACGTATACCTTAGCTACCATGAAATACTTTTTGTCTCTGACTGCCTCCATCCCCTACCTTGGACATTCCTACCTCTGTTCATTTCACCCTCAGACTTTTGTCCACATGGACATCCTATCCATCCTCCCAGTCCGAGCGCTGTCCATGAAACTTCCTTGAACTCCCAGCTGAGAGCCAACTCAGTCCATCCTCTCTGTCCGGATGCTTTGCTACATCCTGTTGTTGTGTGTATATGCTAAGGCGCTTCAGTTGTGGCACATTCTCTGTGACCCCATGGACTGTAGCCTGCCAGGCTCCTCTCTCCATGGGATTCTCCAGGCAAGAATACTGGAGGGGGTTGCCATTCCCTCCTCCAGGGGATCTTCCCGACCCAGGTTCACAGGGGTTGAACCCAGGTCTCCTGTGACTCCTGCTTTGCAGGCAGATTGTTTACTGCTGAGCCACCAGGGTAGCCCCGAGCATACATCGTGCTTTCTGCCAAATTATAGTTCAAGGATCGAACCTTGGCGGTACTCATCATTGTGGCCCTTAAGGCATCCAGTGCAGCAGTTAGTTCTCAGTAAGTGGTCGAGTGAATGAAAACACATCCTTTATTCCTGTGTGGCCAGTTCATCTTGCAAAGCCCCTGGGAGCAGCCTGATGTTGGAGGTCTGTTGAATCAAATTATAGAATAATAGTAATCATAAAGGGCCTTTAAAATTCTTGCTGAGTATCACTGGGGAAGCATGACCTCATTCCAGCCTGGGTCAACCAGTTGTCAGCCATGCTGAGTGTTAGTGAGAGTCTCATTCAGAAACCTTCTATAGCTCCACATTGAGACCAGTCAAGCCAACCTTCCCCTTACTCTCTGCAAGACAAGAATAAGCTTGTTCCGGGCAGAAAAGGGTGGTCTCCTTCTGGTCCAGATCTTGACAGTGGAGACAAAGATGGAAAGCTAGTCCAGAAGAATAAAGAGGAGATAAAAGGAAGGAAGAAAAGTTTTGGGGAAAACGGTGGCTCAGACAGTAAAGAATTTGCCCCAAATGCGGGAGACCCAGGTTTGATCCCTGGATCGGGAAGATCCCCTAAAGAAGGAAATGGCAACTCACTCCAGTATTCTTGCCTGGAGAATCCCATGGACAGAGGAACCTGGCAGTCTATAGTCCATGGGGTCACAAGGAGTTGGACAGCACTGAGCGACTAACACACAAGACCAAGAGTATATGGAATATGGAGATGATGAGGGTCCCATAATCCTTTTCATAGGAAGATGACCAACTATAGATCTGTTGACATGTTGTGGTGAGACTGGGGCCTGACACCACCAGATCCTGGAGCCAGGGGCTAGAATTATGTGGCTCTCTCCCACCTTACACAGTGAACCTTGAGACCTTCCTCTGGAATGCTGGCTTTTCTGCAGGGCTGAGGGGAAAAGGGAAGCTGTACTTGGGTGAACCTTCACTTCCTCCGCACTGGCTTCCCCTCTCCACCCACAGCAGCTTAAATCATTAAGGTCCCGTGTAATTAAAATTTCATCCAAGTTCCACCAGTTGTGTTTGCTGGCCACAGTGAAGTGTATAAATATCTTAGAAAGACATAAAGACAGAGGCTGCTTCCTGTCCGCGGTTTGCCCCGCACACAGGATGCTGTCTGTCTGCTACTGTCTGCAATCAACAGCCCAGGGAAGCCTGAACTCTCTGCTCCACCAGCGCTGCTCTCACCGGAACTTTGTCCTGTAGCTTCATTTTTATATGGCTCAGGTCTGAGGGTCTTTGTTGTCAGCGGGGTTGGCTGGCTTTGCTTGTTACAGGACTGAACTCTTGTTCTCTCCATCTCTCTCCTCTCTCTCTCCATTTAGGTTTTGATCTCCTACTTCTGTACACATTTATATTAAAATATCTAAATAAATGTTCTTGATGCAAAGAGCCAACTCATTGGAAAAGACCCTCATGCTGGGAAAGATTGAGGACAGGAGGAGAAGTGGGTGACAGGAGAGGAGACGGTTGGATGACATCACCGACTCAATGGACATGAGGTGGAGCAAGCTCTGGGAGACAGGGAAGCCTGGCTTGTTGCACTCCATGGGGTCGCAAAGAGTTGGACATGACTTAGAACAACAAAAAATAAAATTTCATTTTCTCATTTAACTAGAAAACTGAAGTTTCTCTCTCTTTCCCCCATCCTCTATGACAACATCAGATTAATTTCTCTGAAACAGCTATTTAATTGCTCCAAAAGGTTCTCATTGCACAGTGGTTTTGAGTTACTTACAAGATGATGGCGAGGGTCTGCTGTATGTCCATTCACTGGATGACTAGTGGTGAGCACACATCTCTTGTCAGGCACTGTCAGGGGCTCTCCTGGCATAGATTCTCCAGGGAAGCTGTTGTGAAGGGATTAGTCTGCAGATTGGTCTCTAGTGTGCGGTTGTGCAGACCTGATGTCATGGGCAGTGTGTGTCTCTAAGTCAGACCATACCTTGCATGGTGTGGGGTATCTTTGAATTGGTGACGACTTTGCCGTGGCATCACCTTATCTGAGATGTCTGTGGCAGGTGTGGCAGCCTGTGTCTTAGGCTGGGTTCCCATGTAGCTGATCATTAGACAGGGATGAGAATGCAAGTATTAATAATTTATCTGGGAGATGGTCCCAGATAAGAAGAGGATGAAGCCACTAAAGAAGGCATAATGAGATCAACGACCTGTAGGCAATAGGTCTGGAAGCTGTGCAGGGCAGGCCTTGGACTTGCCCCAGCTGAGGCTCCGGGCAGCCAGGCATCATCTCACCCGTGTCCCCAGACGTCATCGCTGAGACCCCGGCACCACTGATGTTCCCAGACGTGAGTGGTGGCAGGGTCCTGAACGATCGTGCGTCTTGTACACGCATGATCCTGTGGTCAGTGACATGGGCCCGGGATTGCCAGCTCTGCTCTAGACAGAGGGCTAGGGCTGAGGGGCGCAACAGAGGATGGAGGGATTCGCAGTAGCAGGGAGACCCCTGTTTCTGGCTTGTGGAGCCCCTTGTACAGTTGATTCTCATTATTTGCAGGAATGTTTGCTAGTGTCCCTGTGGACACCAAAGGATGGCGCGCTGAACTGTTGCTTCAGAAGGAAACGTACCTATGGGGAGTGAGACGACAGACTAATGCCCGGCCTTGTGTGATGTGCTTCTGTTTAAAGACACCATCTATAATGTGCACTGTTCATTAACCTTGGACTCAAGGCCGACTGCACTTTAATTCACACCTGATGAAGCTTGTCAACATGCTTTCTCCAATAAGGCCCATCCCAGCCTTTTTGCTCTGTGACACTAGATAGCACTATATTTTTGGGGGGCTGTTTTAAACAAAATTAAGCACAGAAAATGTGAAAAGTGTGGCACCAAGTAGACCACAAAAAGGCCGCCTCTTTGGATTGCGAGAACTGAAATCAGAAGGCTGTGCGTTGCCTTGTTAGAGCCGTGCTGGGAACGCGTGCCTCGGGCAACTTGACTTCTGAGCTGTGCTGTCTTAAAATGACTGTGAAGGTGCCTCGAGTTTCATGGATTGTGGTGTTACAGGAAAATGTGACTGAGTACTTTGTGTGGTTAGTAGCTAAATCGTGTCTGACTCTTTGCGACCCTAGGACTGTAGCCCGCCAGGCTCCTCTGTCCATGGAACTCTCCAAACAAGAGTACTGGAGTGTTGAGCATCTTTTCATGTGTTTGTTAGCCATCCGTATGTCTTCTTTGGAGAAATGCCTATTTAGCTCTTTGGCAAAACCAATACAGTATTGTAAAGAAGAATAAAGTAAAAAAAAAAAGAGTACTGGAGTGGGTTGTCATTGCCTTTTCTGGTTCAGTAGTTACCCTCCTTAAACAGTTGTTTAAAAACACCAGGAGATAATGCTCCTTAACAGAGAAATCACTTTGAATCAGAACAATGTTTCTCAAATTTGGATTTTCTTGGTGATACCAGAGTCTGCAGTGATGCAGAGAGGTCAGCACCTGAATTAGTGGACTATCTAATGGATATCCATGTAATTAATACATGAATACATTTCAGGTCATTTTTTAAATGTATTGAACATGATGGAAGAGGCTTAGAAATATGAACTGGCTTGGGAATAAGAAAGGCAAGCAAGAGACAGTAATTTGTGCAAGTAAGAGAGGAAATAAGATAGAATTTGCAAGTGTACCTGTCTTATATATAAAAATAAAAAATTAATATTATATATATTTATATATGTATATTAGATGTAAGCTAAACTAGGGCTGATGCTATACTTGCTGAAAACAATGGAAAGTGCTAGGACAAAGGAACTAGATTTTGTGGCTGATAAAGCCATTTCTAAATGGCATAGAGTTGGGTAAGACTGGTTAGAAAATCAGAGAAATGAAAGTGCTAAATATGTTTCCTTTTTCTTGCAAAGGATGTTTGGTTGTTTTTGTCCACTCTCTCTCTCTCTCTCAGTTAATTATGGCCCATGTTTGATTATAGCATGGAAGAAAAATTGAAGAATTATTTCTGGATAAATTTTGAGGCTAACATGATAATACATGGTAATAAACATCACCTGTGACTTTTTGTTCTTTAAGTTCTACTAAGATAGAGTCTTTCACTGTAATTCAAAACGAACGCTTGCATTCATTCATTCATTTACTTGTGGTTCACACGAATGTTCATTCTGCCCGACACCCTTCTGGGTATTGGGAATATGATAGTGAACGAAACCCAACTCCTTCCCTATGGAGCTTGCTCAGTAGCTGAAAGAGGCAGACAATAAATAACTATACACGTAAATCGGAATTTCAGATGCTGGTAAGAGCAATGGAGAAGCAGAGCAGGGAAGGGAATGGGGCTCCTTTGGTATGCTGCTTCAGGTCTTCACGCTCCTCTCTTTTCCCCCAGCTTCTGCCCTCAAGACCAGTTCTGGGCACTCTGGCCAGCGGTGCCTTCCCTGACCCTGAGCCTGGGACACTCCGTGGAAACCAGCTTTATTCTCAGACACTGTCGCTGTTCAATTGCTCATTTGTGTCTAACTCTTTGGGACCCCATGGACTGCAGCATGCCAGACTTCCTTCTCCTTTACATCCCTCTCCTCGCCTGGAGTTTCCTCAAACTCACATCCATCAAGTCGGTGATGCCATTCAGCCATTTCATCCTCTATCATCCCCTTCTCCTCTGCCTTCAGTCTTTCCCAGCATCAGGGTCTTTTCCAGTGAATCAGCTCTTCAGATCAGGTCTCCAAAGTACTGGAGCTTCAGCTTCAGCATCAGTCCTTCCAATGAATCTTCAGGGTTGATTTCCTTTGGAATTGGCTGGTTTGATCTCCGTGCAGTCCAAGGGACTCTCAAGAGATGCATAACCCCAAAGTGCAAGCAGGAAGGGGTCAATAAATGCTTCTTGTTTATGCCCCCGGGTGTGTAGTTCTGACATGCATTTCCTAAGCTTCCCCCGAAGACACCCAGAAACATCAGGGAGACAGTCGCCTAGACTGCACATCCGTGGAGGCCCTTCCTTTCTTGCATCTTTCTTTCACCTGACCCTGCCCTTCCGCTCCCCCAGGATTGAATTCTCAAATAAGTTCCTGCGTGTAAGCCTTTGTCCAGACTCTGCTTTGGGGGACTACAGACTGAGATGGAGAATGCGAAGATTGGGATGGATTGCAGATAGAAGTGGTTGCATAAGATACAAGGTGTTGCAGACATAAATGGAGTTTTTGGGGAAGGTATCACTGAGGTGTATTTGAGAAAAGGCCTGAAGAAGGGATGCAGTAATCACATGGATAATCGACATGTGAGTGCTGAAGATACAGGAGATGATAGCAAGGACAGAGCCCTTTTATCAGTGTGGCTAGAATGCAGAGAGTGAGGAAGAGTGAAAGGAGATGAGGACATNCCTTATTTATAAGCTGCCTTCCTGGTGAAATGACAATATCAATTCTTACTCTATTGGACTTAGTGTTAAAAGTGTTAGTTGCTCAGCTGTGTCT
Organism: Raphicerus campestris; assembly: GCA_006410735.1. NCBI lineage: Eukaryota > Metazoa > Chordata > Mammalia > Artiodactyla > Bovidae > Raphicerus > Raphicerus campestris. The sequence goes on along the minus strand of SJYW01053343.1, from coordinate 43,865 downwards.
GACTCCTTGTGACCCCCATGGACTGTAGCCCACCTGGCTCCTCTGTCTGTCCTTGGGATTCTCCAGGCAAGAACACTGGAGTGAGTAGCAATCCCCTTCTCCAGGGCATCTTCCAGACCCACAGACCAAACCCTGGGCTCCCGCATTGCAGGCAGGCTCTTTACCATCCAAGCCACCAGAGAAGAGAGGACTTATTGGATTTAGGGGAGCACAAATGAGGGCTTCCCAGGTGGCACTTGAATCTGCCTGCCAATGCAGGAGCTGCATCCCTGGGTTGGGAAGNCGCATTGCAGGCAGGCTCTTTACCATCCAAGCCACCAGAGAAGAGAGGACTTATTGGATTTAGGGGAGCACAAATGAGGGCTTCCCAGGTGGCACTTGAATCTGCCTGCCAATGCAGGAGCTGCATCCCTGGGTTGGGAAGATCCCCTGGAAGAGGGCATTCAACCCACTCTGGTATTCTTGCCTGGAGAATTCCACGGACAGAGAAGCCTGGCAGGCTCTGGTCCATGGAGTTGCAAAGAGTCGGACATGACTGAGTGACTAACATGATTACGCTACTACTAAATGAGGTCATATGCAGAATATGCTGAGCATCGTACCTGGCACTTAGAGTATACTAGTAAAGAGCTGTAATTCTTATATTAACTATTAGCTTTAGCTTTAGTGTCAGAATTATACTGAACTATCCATTCATCAGATTCTGTCTTATGGAGGTGACAGCAAGCCCTAACACAATGACAACAGTCGTTGAGCTCAACAATCGTTGAGACTCTGAAGGCAACCCTGTCTTGGACTCTTGAGAGGCTATTGCTGGCTGAGAATGTCAGAGTCAATTAACCAGCCCACAGACATGTGATGGAGTAAAAATGAGTCTGTCTGCTGAGCAATTGAGTGACTTTGATTTTTGTTTTGCAGATTCCTCACTTTTTAACTCAGCAAGGGTTAACATCCACTGTTACTTTTCGTAACAGAAGGATAACATGGTGTGAACAAAGGGTGAGAGAAACTGAGGTCTCAAGCAGATCTTGAATTATGACCCGACCAGGCCAGAACTCTCGAGGAGGCTTTATGGGTATGTCTGAGAGTGCAATGCAATGTGAGTGCTGCTGAGCTACTTTTTCCTTCTGGAAGCTAGGGGCAAATTCCTGACACTCCTCTCCTCTAAGTCTGTGGTTCTTTGATTTTTTTTTTTTTCCTTCGTAAATTGTTTTCCAGATCCTATCTCAGTTGGTACTCATAACCAGCTGAACCAACACTTCCTGGAAATTTTTGATAACCCTTTTCAGTTGGTAAAGTTAATTAGAGGATCCTGCTTTTCTTCTGTAGCCAATATTACCCATTTCATTGTATTCAGATGATATTATTTATTTCTGGTTATTTCTGAGCACCATCTCTAGGTGGGAAAAGAGTGGATAAACTGAAGTTCATAACACTTAAGCGATGCTCCTAAGAGCTTATGATGAGTCAGGGAAGAAAACAGGAATAGAAACCACGATTCTAGTCTCTCAAACTGTTTTTCTGACCACTAGACCACACTTCCTCTCTAGACTATGAAACACTGGAAAATAAGAGTCAGGCAGAGAGTAAATATGGGAGGCAAACCCACAGAAACACAATTTTCCTTGTACCCAAATCATGTCATTTAGCAAAGGAAAACAGAAAAACACCCCAGACTCTTTGCTGTCATCAAAATTATAGCCTAAACCCATAAGGGATATAGAATAGGAAGTGAGTCCACCCGGACTTGACATACTTTTTCCATTTAAAATGAACTTGAAAAATGGTCCATTTTTCAATCCTGATGTGTTTTTCCCTTGAGTAAAGGGAGAATCTAAGCATTCAGTTTTATTTAAAATCAACGGTATTGTGTTACTCTCATTCTTTACGCAGTAAAGACGTATTGATCATTTATAGTGTGTTTAAGGCTTTGTGGGAACAGTAGGCTTATTAAACATAGTCTCTGTCACTAAACTTAACATTTAGTTAGCCATAGACTACATATACCCATGAAGAAGTGAAGACAGCTGATGACTATCAAATGAGTAGGAGTGATTAAAAAGCAGTTTCTGATGCACAATAGTGAAAACCTAAGTGACGTTGTATGAAGACTTGGGCTTGAGTCCCAATGGTACCAGTAGCTAACTTTCAGTCTTGGACAAATCAGATGTTATATATCAACTGGAGGCAATAGCAATTACCTGCCTCTCTTCCAACAGCACTGGTGAGGAGACCACCATGAGAAACTATGTGTAAAACGGATTGTAAAATGGAAGACAAAATGTGGCAGGAATTCACCTTGTAGGAGGTATCAGAATCAGGCCAGAGTTACACAGACAAGCCTTTCTCCTTTGTATCCACAGTCCCCAGTGATCCAGCTTTCATGAGGTATTCAGCATGTCCAAATGGAAAATAAAACAAGGAATTAAATGCAGGCTCCCTTTGAAATTATTTTTGGCTATGAGAACAGAAAATAATATGACATTTTTCCGTTGGCAAATAGCTCCTTGCCTCATCCTTTGGAATGAGGGTGAGTGAAAGAGCTGAACACTTTGTGTGAAAACTGCTGACGATGGTTGTGAACAGATTTTATTTGTGAGGGACTTCCCTCGTGGCTCAGATGGTAAAGAATCTGCCTGCTAACGTAGGAGATGCAGGTTCGATCCCTGGGTTGGGAAGATTCCCGGGAGGAGGAAACGGCAACCCACTCCAGTATTCTTACCTGGAAATTTTCATGGACAGAGGAGCCTGGCGGGCTACAGTCCACCGGTCTCAAAGCGTCAGAATGACAGCGCCAGCACACACAATGGTTGCGAGAGAGGAAACGGAAAGCAGTTTTCCATCTGGAGGAGCAAGGCATGCCGCCCAGAGAACCCGGGTCCTCTGTTCACTGGGACACAGGATGCCCAAGCCCTGCCCACCTGCGGTTCCCAGGCCGCATCAGCAGCACCATTTCATCGCCAGACGATGTGGCAACCAACGGGAATCCTTGAATGACCTTTTCATGGAAACAAGCCTGAAATTGTGTTCAGGGTTCCCATCTCTGTGGTGAAACTGGGTATTGTCTAATGGGAAACTTGAGAAAAGGCAGGAATTTACTTTTAAAATTAGGCAAGGAAAATTTAACATAGTTATTGTTAAAGTAGAGTCTGCAAGGACATTCTATTTCCCGGAGGTCGTGTGATCTTTCTTATTGAGGACACAGCTAACTGGAAGAGTTTTGTCTAAGATGCTTTCATTCATCTCTGTATCAAGTTACTCTTTCACTGCAGTAATTCATCACATTTTACATTTCACAAAAGAATGTAGCTTCTTACGTTGACTGAGTGACCCTAATTGTGATATCAAAAGAAAACTATTTAAAGTTGTCTTCTATCTAAAATAAAGCAATTATTTAGACTACAATCCCTGTCTTCTTTAGGGGGCCTAATGTAAATAAGACTGTAGAGTCTTTGTGCCAGATGTCGAATAATAGGCAGCATTTAGGAAATAATAATACTNGATTTTTTTTTTTTTCCTTCGTAAATTGTTTTCCAGATCCTATCTCAGTTGGTACTCATAACCAGCTGAACCAACACTTCCTGGAAATTTTTGATAACCCTTTTCAGTTGGTAAAGTTAATTAGAGGATCCTGCTTTTCTTCTGTAGCCAATATTACCCATTTCATTGTATTCAGATGATATTATTTATTTCTGGTTATTTCTGAGCACCATCTCTAGGTGGGAAAAGAGTGGATAAACTGAAGTTCATAACACTTTAAGCGATGCTCCTAAGAGCTTATGATGAGTCAGGGAAGAAAACAGGAATAGAAACCACGATTCTAGTCTCTCAAACTGTTTTTCTGACCACTAGACCACACTTCCTCTCTAGACTATGAAACACTGGAAAATAAGAGTCAGGCAGAGAGTAAATATGGGAGGCAAACCCACAGAAACACAATTTTCCTTGTACCCAAATCATGTCATTTAGCAAAGGAAAACAGAAAAACACCCCAGACTCTTTGCTGTCATCAAAATTATAGCCTAAACCCATAAGGGATATAGAATAGGAAGTGAGTCCACCCGGACTTGACATACTTTTTCCATTTAAAATGAACTTGAAAAATGGTCCATTTTTCAATCCTGATGTGTTTTTCCCTTGAGTAAAGGGAGAATCTAAGCATTCAGTTTTATTTAAAATCAACGGTATTGTGTTACTCTCATTCTTTACGCAGTAAAGACGTATTGATCATTTATAGTGTGTTTAAGGCTTTGTGGGAACAGTAGGCTTATTAAACATAGTCTCTGTCACTAAACTTAACATTTAGTTAGCCATAGACTACATATACCCATGAAGAAGTGAAGACAGCTGATGACTATCAAATGAGTAGGAGTGATTAAAAAGCAGTTTCTGATGCACAATAGTGAAAACCTAAGTGACGTTGTATGAAGACTTGGGCTTGAGTCCCAATGGTACCAGTAGCTAACTTTCAGTCTTGGACAAATCAGATGTTATATATCAACTGGAGGCAATAGCAATTACCTGCCTCTCTTCCAACAGCACTGGTGAGGAGACCACCATGAGAAACTATGTGTAAAACGGATTGTAAAATGGAAGACAAAATGTGGCAGGAATTCACCTTGTAGGAGGTATCAGAATCAGGCCAGAGTTACACAGACAAGCCTTTCTCCTTTGTATCCACAGTCCCCAGTGATCCAGCTTTCATGAGGTATTCAGCATGTCCAAATGGAAAATAAAACAAGGAATTAAATGCAGGCTCCCTTTGAAATTATTTTTGGCTATGAGAACAGAAAATAATATGACATTTTTCCGTTGGCAAATAGCTCCTTGCCTCATCCTTTGGAATGAGGGTGAGTGAAAGAGCTGAACACTTTGTGTGAAAACTGCTGACGATGGTTGTGAACAGATTTTATTTGTGAGGGACTTCCCTCGTGGCTCAGATGGTAAAGAATCTGCCTGCTAACGTAGGAGATGCAGGTTCGATCCCTGGGTTGGGAAGATTCCCGGGAGGAGGAAACGGCAACCCACTCCAGTATTCTTACCTGGAAATTTTCATGGACAGAGGAGCCTGGCGGGCTACAGTCCACCGGTCTCAAAGCGTCAGAATGACAGCGCCAGCACACACAATGGTTGCGAGAGAGGAAACGGAAAGCAGTTTTCCATCTGGAGGAGCAAGGCATGCCGCCCAGAGAACCCGGGTCCTCTGTTCACTGGGACACAGGATGCCCAAGCCCTGCCCACCTGCGGTTCCCAGGCCGCATCAGCAGCACCATTTCATCGCCAGACGATGTGGCAACCAACGGGAATCCTTGAATGACCTTTTCATGGAAACAAGCCTGAAATTGTGTTCAGGGTTCCCATCTCTGTGGTGAAACTGGGTATTGTCTAATGGGAAACTTGAGAAAAGGCAGGAATTTACTTTTAAAATTAGGCAAGGAAAATTTAACATAGTTATTGTTAAAGTAGAGTCTGCAAGGACATTCTATTTCCCGGAGGTCGTGTGATCTTTCTTATTGAGGACACAGCTAACTGGAAGAGTTTTGTCTAAGATGCTTTCATTCATCTCTGTATCAAGTTACTCTTTCACTGCAGTAATTCATCACATTTTACATTTCACAAAAGAATGTAGCTTCTTACGTTGACTGAGTGACCCTAATTGTGATATCAAAAGAAAACTATTTAAAGTTGTCTTCTATCTAAAATAAAGCAATTATTTAGACTACAATCCCTGTCTTCTTTAGGGGGCCTAATGTAAATAAGACTGTAGAGTCTTTGTGCCAGATGTCGAATAATAGGCAGCATTTAGGAAATAATAATACTCTGGCGCCTGCCAGTCCTCAAGCATGTTTTTGACTGTGAAATTTATATGACAAGCATTGTGGGTGGTTGTGATATATTAGCGCCACCTAGTGGTAATGGGCAGAGCGTCCTTTGTTGACTCCCCAAGATCCGGCCTCCATTCCTCGGTGGCCCTAGTGTTAAAGAACCTGCCTGCCAATCAATGGCAGTGGAGAAGGCAATGGCACCCCACTCCAGTACTTTTGCCTGGAAAATCCCATGCACTGAGCCTGGTGGACTGCAGTCCATAGAGTTGCTAAGAGTTGGGCATGACTGAGCGACTTCACTTTCACTTTTCACTTGCATGCATTGGAGAAGGAAATGGCAACCCACTCCACAGTTCTTGCCTGGAGAATCCCAGGGCCGGGGGAGCCTGGTGGGCTGCCATCTATGGGGTCGCACAGAGTTGGACACGACTGAAGTGACTTAGCAGCAGCAGCCGCCGCCAATGGCAGGATACCGAAAGAGATGCAGATTTGATCCCTGGGTTGGGAAGAGTCCCTGGAGAAGGAAATGGCTACTCACTCCAGTATATTCTTGCCTGAAGAATCCCACGGACAGGGGAGCCTGGTGGGCTGAGTCCATCCATTAAACAAATTACCGCCAAGCACAGCTGACTGAACTCCATTTATAGTCTTTTGTTTAAATTTGTTGCCACTTTCCACTTTAAAAATTAAGGGTACTGTACAATCGAGGTAAAAAGATAGAAGTGAAGAAACCATTGTAATAAGGGCAATAATAATAATTGCTAACATTTATTGAGCACAAATACAACAGACTTTACACTAACTGCCTTTTATAATCCTTTTAGTAAGTTCTCACAAGATGCTTCCATGCTGGCTCAGCGGTAAAGAATCTGCCTGCTAATGGAGGAGACTGAATTCGATCCCTGAGTCGGGAAGATGCCCTGGAGAATGAAATGGCAGTTCACTCCACTATTCTTGCCTGGAAAATCCATGGACAGAGGATCCCGGCGGGCTACAATCCGTGGGGTCACACGAGTCAGACAAGATTTAGCAACTAAACCACCACCACCAGCACCATGAGATTCTGCGAGGTTGGTATTGTTCTTTTTCTCCCTACTTTGCAGGTGAGGAAACTGAGGCGCAGCGTTCAGACACTAGCCCGGCTTACACATTTGGTATTTGAGGATAAATGCCTTCCTTGTCTCATGTGTGCCTTCTGAGCTGCTTCAGTCGTGTCTGACTCTTTGCAACTCCATGGACTGTAGGCCACCACGATCCTCTGTCAATGGGATTCTCTGGGCAAGAATACTGGAGGGGGTTGCCATTTGTTCCTCCAGAGTATCTTCTGCACCCAGAGCTGGAATCTGAATCTCTTACATCTTGGCAGGCGAGTTCTTTACCAGTAGCGCAACCTAGAAAGACTTACTGTAATTAAAATTTCAGCCTTTTCCTGTTGGTACGTACCATCAGGAGCACCTATGCTAGGATACTGTGAGTATATGGAGCTCATAATTTCCCCCCAATTCAGAAAGAACCAGCAGCTAGGGAAGCAGCAGGGAGTCCTGATTGAGAATGGATGCTCCGGGGTCAGTCCAGAACTGGGTTCAAGTCACAACCCAGTCAGGGATTCCTTCTGTATCCTCAGGCAAGTTATGGTATCCACTTAGAACCTCTGTTCCTTCTTCTGTAAAACAGAAATATTACCCTACTCATTGAGGAGTTGGTAGTGTTGGATTAGATACGTGTGCTTGCTGCTGCTGCTAAGTCGCTTCAGTTGTGTCCGACTCTGTGCGGCCCCCATAGACGGCAGCCCACCAGGTTCCCCTGTCCCTGGGATTCTCCAGGCAAGAACACCGGAGTGGGTTGCCATTTCCTTCTCCAATGCGTGAAAGTGGAAAGTGAAAGGGAAGTCGCTCAGTTGTGTCTGACTCTTCGAGACCCCATCGACTTGTAGCCCACCAGACCCCTCCGTCCGTGGGGTTTTCCAGGCAAGAGTACTGGAATGGGTGGCCANCCTCCTGGGCACCGGTACAGAGGTGGGCTTAGTCCTTTCAAGCCACTGACTCCCTGTCATTTCACGGACACGTCCTTAGACTTGGCGTGAACGGAGCTGGAATCTCAGATCTCCACTCACTAGCTGAGCCACGTTGCTTAACCGCTCAAGCCCCCAGTTTCCTCATCAGTAAAACCAGGAAGATAATACTTACCTTGAGTTGTTGTTATGGAAGCTAAAAGTTATTGAAGTGAAAAAGTGTTAGTCTCTGAGTCGTGTCTGACTCTTTGCCACCCCATGGACTGTAGCCCGCCAGGCTCTTCCATCCATGAGGTTCTCCAGGCAAGAATACTGGAGTGGGCTGGCATGCCCTTCTCCAGGGGATCTTCTCGACCCAGGGATCCAAGTGGGGTCGCTGGCATTGCCTGCAGATTCTTCACCATCTGAGCCACCAGGGAAGTATAATTGTACCTGCCTCATGATTGCCACATGATTATAATGAAATCATATAAAAATTCCAAAACATAGGAATTTTTGTTTCGTGCAATGTGTGTGTGTGTGTGTGTGTGTGTGTGTAAAATCTGTAAGAAAGCTTCTACCCTTCTTGGTAATGATCACTTTCCTATTGGCTGGTGAATACAGAGACCTGGCTTTATCTCTTCATAATCTGTTGCAGACAAGATGCTGGTGAAGAGTGTGAGTGATGGGTTAGTTTCAGGTAACTATTAATACTTGCAAGGAGTTGGCAGAGTTGACCTGAAATCAGAGACGGCTGCCACGTGCACCAGGAAAATGACGCTGAGCAAGGTGTGTGTGTCAGATATTTCTCCCTGAGGCTGAAATCTGGAACGTAGGGAAAGAGACCCTCACTGCCCCCCCACCCCACTCCCCTTCCTCACTTAACAGCAAATGGAAGCCTAGTAATTCCACTTCAAGAAGAATTGTGAGATGTTTAATCGTTGCATAATGGGACGGACCCTGTGCTGGGGCCGGAGAGGGTAGAAAGGATCAGACCAGGGCCCTGAAGGAAGGAGAGATGGACCCCTTGGAACAATAGGAAGGTCCCTGCAGGCCCACCGCCCCCCACCCCCTGCTCACCAGCAACAGAGTGGATGCTGAGGCAGCATTTGCTCAGCTAAACTCTTGAGTGGACAATTTGGGTGTTTCCAGTTTGTGAAAAATGCAAATAAAGCTGCTATGAAAATTCACATGTAGATCTTCATACGGATGGATGCTTCCGTCCTCCTGGGTAAAGTAGAATGGATGAGTCATGTGGTAGGTGTATGTTTTACTCTCTAGGAAATTGCCAAACTGTTTTCCAAAGTGATTGTACTGTTTTATATTCTTATCAGATGTGCAGGCATGCCTCTGAGATAGGGGTTCAGCTCCAGAGCACAGCAATAAAGTGAATATTATCAATATAAGTCAGACAAACGTGGGGGTCTCCCACTACGCGTAAAAGTTATGCTTATACCATAGTGGCCTGTGTGCAATAGCACTGTGTTTTTAAAAAGCAGTGGTCGATTAGTCCTAAGTTGTGTCCGACTGTTTCGACACCATGGACTCTAGCCTGCCAGCCTCCTCTGTCCATGGAATTCTCCCGGCAAAAATACTGGAGTGGGTTGCCATTTCCTTCTCCAGGGGATCTTCTGGACCCAGGCAGACTCTTTACCGACTGAGCTACACGGGAAGTCTCTTTTAAAAAGTACACACCTTAATTTTAAAATGCTTAAAAATACTTTATTGCTGAAAAGTGCTAACAACTATCTGAGCCTTCAGCAAGACCTGCCTACTAATAACATCGAAGGCCACTTGTCACAAATCAGCGTAATAAATACAATGTCCCCCACCTATGAACCTTCAAGTTGTGAATTTTCGAAGATGTGAACGTGGAGCTTATGAACAAAGACCTGATGGAATTGGAGGTCCAGGGAAAGGACGAAGAGAGGCAAGAGATTCACAGCGCAGGAGATGGCAGGGAGGTTTTCTTTCTTTGAGGAGGCGCTGTTAAGTTTTGAGGTGCAGACCTACATGAGAGTTCCGCAGCCGTGCAGAAAGCAGTCCAAAGCTACTGTGTCATCGATGGGAAGAAAAGAGCTACTACCCAGATGTCAGTGGATCATTCTTTCAAGAGGGTAGATAGCTTTGGGTCCAGCAAGAACCTGTGGCATCGCCTGTCAGGCGTGCGTGACACCGCGGCTCGCCCTCCATCTCCCGTCGCTGACGACCCTCCAGCTCTACCGTCTCCCACCTCCCCTCCTTCTCCAGCCCGTAACTCTTCTTGCCTGTTCACGCAGTGCCAGCCCCCATATGCCAGCTGTTGTCCTGGACTACTGTACTTTTCAAGGTACTGAACAGCAAGATTAAAAACGTTTTTCTTCTTTTATGTGTTTCTGTTTAAGTGTTATTTGTGTGAAAAGTATTACAGACCTCTTCCTGTCAGCACCACATCACTGAATGTGTTAGCTGGGGACCTAGGCTCACTTTGCTGAACTTGGGAACAGACTGAACTCACAAACACGCCCTCAGAATGGGACTCATTTGTAGGTAGGGGACTTAGCGTATGATAACAATTTTAAAAAAGGAAATATTTTAAGAATTACCAAAATGTAACACAGACACACAAAGTGAGCAGCTGCTGTTGGGAAAATGGGGCTGAGAGACTTGCTTGACGCAGGGTTGCCTTGAAACTTGAAGTTTGTGAAAAGCAGTATCTTCAAAGTGCAGCAAAGGGCAATAGAACAAAGCATGCCTGTGCATGAAAGTTCGTATTCTGGCCAACAAGAATTCTTGGTGTGAATAGGCCTGATCATGTAGTGGCATCTCGTTGTGGCTTTAATTTTAATTTCTCTAATGACTCGTGATGTTGAGCATCTTTTCATGTGTTTTTTGGTACTCTTCTTTGGAGAAACGT
>SJYW01053343.1:0-23176 GCA_006410735.1 Raphicerus campestris | reverse complement strand
TGGCGTCTGGTCCCATCACTGCATGGGAAATAGATGGGAAACATTGAAAACAGTGGCTTACTTTAGTTTTCTGGGCTGCAAAATCACTGTGGATGGTGATTGCAGCCATGAAATTAAAAGACACTTGCTCCTTGGAAGGAAAGTTATGAGTAACCTTTACAGCATATTAAAAAACAGACATTACTTTGCCAACAAAGGTCCATCTAGTCAAGGCTATGGTTTTTCCTGTGGTCATGTATGGATGTGAGAGTTGGACTGTGAAGAAAGCTGAGTGCCAAAGAATTGATGATTTTGAACTGTGGTGTTGGAGAAGACTCTTAAGAGTCCCCTTGGACTGCAAGGAGATCCAATCAGTCCATCCTAAAGGAGATCAGTCCTGGGTGTTCATTGGAAGGACTGAAGCTGAAGCTGAAACTCAGCTTCTTTGGCCACCTCATGTGGAGAGCTGACTTTTTTGAAAAGACTCTGATGCTGGGAAACATTTAGGGCAGGAGGAGAAGGGGACGATAGAGGATGAGATGATTGGATGGCATCACCAACACAATGGACATGGGTTTGGGTGGACTCCAGGAGCTGGTGATGGACAGGGAGGCCTGGCGTGCTGCTGTTCATGGGGCTGCAATGATTTGGACATGACTGAGTGACTGAAATGAACTGAACTGAACTTGAAGTGGGTGCCCTTTGGTGGACATTTACCTGAGACACAAATATCTCACCATCACACATATATTTAGCCCAGATTTTCTTTTCAGTCATCTTCCAAGCTTGGAAGTTCCCAGAACTTTCTCAACTCCCAAAACCCAGGCTATCCAGCTAAGCCATTNCCCTTTGGTGGACATTTACCTGAGACACAAATATCTCACCATCACACATATATTTAGCCCAGATTTTCTTTTCAGTCATCTTCTAAGCTTGGAAGTTCCCAGAACTTTCTCAACTCCCAAGCCCCAGGCCATCCAGCTAAGCCATTCATAACCCCATGAATGAGCCTAGAGCCACACCTCTGGCCATCTTTCACTCATCAGTGTGGACACGTGCTGCTCAGAGGTTTGCCTGCTGGAGGATTTTTCTGCACCTTGACCTTCAGTGTTGTCCCTGGGCAGGGCTGTTAGTGTTGCAGCATTCCACTTCCTGTTGGGGCTGGTGCATATTACTCAAGTTCTGCTTCTTTAACCAGTTGGTCATGANTTCATAACCCCATGAATGAGCCTAGAGCCACACCTCTGGCCATCTTTCACTCATCAGTGTGGACACGTGCTGCTCAGAGGTCTGCCTGCTGGAGGATTTTTCTGCACCTCGACCTTCAGTGTTGTCCCTGGGCAGGGCTGTAGTGTTGCAGCATTCCACTTCCTGTTGGGGCTGGTGCATATTACTCAAGTTCTTCTTTAACCAGTTGGTCATGCGAGCAGCCTAGGAGGCCATTCACATAGATTGAGAGACAGGAGGCAATTCCAAAAGAAGTTCATGATAAAGGAGTCAGAGCACCTGCTTATCATCAGGAAGAAACTGATTAGATTTTCTAGCTTTTCTAACTGGATTTTCGAACTTGTGCTAGTAGCCTTCATATTTTAGACTTTTATCTCATGCTTTCTTTGCAGACATCTGAAGGAACTTGTCAGCTCTCTCCTCCAGGTTAGTAATTTATTCCTCAGGGGTATCTATTTTGATATTTGAGATTTTTATTTTAATAATCATGCTCTTTTGTTTCCAGGATATCTAATTGGTTCTTTGTCAGAATAACTCATTTTTGTTTCATAAATGAGATGGCCTCTCTTAGAACTCTGAGGTTATCAATTATACTTCATTTAAAGTCTTCTCTTTCCTAGAGGGGTGGGATGGGGAGGGAGGTGAGGGGGAGGCTCAAGAAGAAGCGGACCTAGGTATCCCTCTTGCTGATTCATGTTGACGTTTGGCAGATACCAACATGACATTGTAGAGAAATTATCCTTCAATTAAAAATAAATAAATATAATTTTAAAAGTCCTTTCTTTTTTGTTCCACTGTGCATGCTTCTTATGTGTTGTCTTTTGTGCCTCTCTATCAAAGTATTAGTTTTCTTTAAATATTTTCTGTTCTTGCTTTTGTACTCATTAAAAAAAAAATCCGAGATTCCCTTTTGACACATGTGATTGTGATTCTGTTCAAGACAGCCTGTCTCCAGGAGGAGGTGATAGGAAGTACTTTCTGGTGGAGCATCTGATAGCTCTGTCATTTGGGTTTGGAGCTTCCTGTTCTCCTATTTATCAGATGTTACCATTAGTGTCAACAGTACCAATTTGAGCATTCAAACTAATTGTCTACTACAGTCTAGTAGAAAATGCTTTCTTCTGATTGGTGGAGGTGTGGGGCGAAGGGTTGGTGTAGGTAGGATGGAGTCATCAGGTTGCTCTATACATTCCAAATGTGACCCCATAATTCTGACAGCTCCCCAGCTCCCTATAACTGCCACATTCACGCTCACAGCACACCCAGCTCTGCTTCCATTTTTCATAGCTTCCATCTTGTGGGTTGAGTTTTGGGCTGCTGTTTGATCCATCAAACCAGCCTTATTTGCTTCCCATCTTTTGGAAATTAGCCAAATTTCTGGTGTACTGAGAGGGCTTTCCTGATAGCTCAGTTGGTAAAGAATCTGCCTGCAAGGCAGGAGACCCCAATTTGGTTCCTGGTTCAGGAAGATCCCCGGAGAAGGGATAGGCTACTCACATCAGTATTTTGGCCTGGAGAACTCCATGGGCTGTACAGTCCATAGAGTTGCAAAGAGTCGAACACAACTGAGCACCTTTCACTCACTTTCTTGGTGTACTGATAAATTTTTTTTTCTAGTGGTGCGTGTGTGCTCAGTTGATTCAGTCACGTCTGACCCTTTTCAACCCCACCAGGCTCCTCTGTGGACTGTACCCCGCCAGGCTCCTCTGTCCATGGGATTTTCTCAACAGGAATACTAGAGTGGGTTGCCATGCCCTTCTCCAGGGGACCTTCCTGACCCAGGGATTGACCTCAAGGCTCTTGCATTCCAGGCAGATTCTTTACTGCTGAGCCACCAGGGAAGCTCATTTCTAGTGGAAGTAAGCAATAACTCTCTTGTACACACGCACCCATTTATCCCCAGTTTCCCATATTTCTGGGGGATTTTGGATCTGAGAGGAGGCAGTCTGTGTCCTGGGTCCATCATCCTGATCTAATTTGACCCCATGTTCTGCATGTGATTGAGGTTGCTGCCTTTTGTGATTCTGTAATGCTTCAAATCCCAGGTTATCCCAGGCCCATTTACATCAGATGAAATATTCACAGTTTTGCAGCTAAAAAGCACCAGAGATAAAGCTACCGGAACATAATGGCTCATAGTAATGAGGTTCCATTTGAGGATAATATGAACAACTGGGGACTCTGGTCTTTGCTGTCTGAATTTTGGAATGCTTTCACACTGGGGAACGGGAGGCAGTGCCTGGTTCCTTGGCGTTTGTTCACAGGCTCCCTAGCACACTGTCTGCTTGATGGATGAATTTTCTCATTGCTGGTGATAATTCTATAGGGGGTGATTCACTCGCAAATGGAGGCTAACACAGTGCGGTTCTCTCCTTCTCCACCTCAGGCTCATTCACTTTGCTATTTGTTCCCAATGTCTATTTTCTCTGCTCAATAAATCACCTTTTGATGAGAAAAAAGCACAGAATATTAGTCATGTGAGGATTTGATCATGTTGAATTTAACACTAATGAGAAAGCTTTCCCCTTAATTCAGTGCTTCTGGAGCCAGTGGCTGCGATTACCAACGGGTGTGTGCATGCCCCATCTGAAGTCCAGACAGCTAGCTTCCAGACCAGCCTGGGCTCAAAGGATTTGTGCTAAATTCCTGTTATGCACTGAGACACTAAGCCTGGTGGTTAAACTGTAGATCAGGAATGACTCTAAGTAACGACTTTGAGTTTGAGCAAGCTCTGGGAGTCGGTGATGGACAGGGAGGCCTAGCCTGCTGCCGTCCATGTGATCACAGAGTCAGACACAACTGAGCAACTGAACTGAACAACTTTGTAAATCCAATCTTCTTCTTTCAATGGTTTCTATTCTTCCACTTCTCTATTTTTTACTGAGCAGACCATCTTGGGGCCCACGTTACCCTTATATTCCAGATTAAGAGCCATGGGGAGCTGTGAGAGCATTCGACTGCCCCACCACTTCCGTGGAGAAGAGATGGATGGGTATAAATTCTTCCCTGGCTACCAATTCGACCCTCACTTATTAGTAACCAATTGGCAGACTATGGGCCATCACTTGCTCGTCTCTGTATTAAGGTCATACCTATATAAACTGAAGGTCTACATTAAAATGAAGATCATGGCATCTGGTCCCATAACTTCATGGTAAATAGTTGGGGAAACAATGGAAACATGACAGATTTTATTTTCTTGGGCTCCAAATCACTGCAGATGGAGACTGCAGCCATGAAATTAAAAGACACTTGCTCCTTGGAAGAAAAGCTATGGCAAACCTAGACAGTATATTGAAAAGCAGAGACATTGCTTTGCCACTAAAGGTCCATATAGCCAAAACTATGGATTTTCCAGTAGTCATAAATGGATGTGAGAGTTGGACCATAAAGAAAGCTGAGCACCGAAGAACTGTGGTGTTGAACTGTGGTGTTGGAGAAGACTCTTTGAGAGTCCCCTGGACAGCAAAGAGATCCTAATGAAATCAATCAATCCTAATGAAAGTCAACACTGACTTCCTTTGGAAGGACTGATGCTGACGCTCCAATAACTTGGCCACCTGATGTGAAGAGCTGGCTTACTGGAAAAGACTTGGATGCTGAGAAAGATTGAGGACAAGAGGAGAAGAGGGCAACAGGATGAGATGGTTGGATGGCATCACTGACTCAATGGAAATGAGTCTGAGCAAGCTCTAGGAGATAGTGAAGGACAGGGAAGACCGGCATGTTGCAGTCCATGGGGTCACAGAGAGTCAGACATGATTTAGGGACTGAACAATGATAACATACACAATTAGTCCAAGAACAGGTTGATCACAATGGTTAGATTGCTGTGTGTGTGTGTGTGTGTGTTTACTCCCAGACGTAAGGACTTGAAAAGTAAAGCTGTGAACGGAGAGTATATTAATACTTATGCTGACCAGTTTTTCATGGTAGAGGTACCACCCTGGGACCAAAAGCAGAGAGACTCCGAGATTCAGTCACAGATTGGGTTCATCAGAGGAGGTAGCTGACATGGAGCTTGAGGTGCAGGATTAGGAATCAGCAATTGTGAAAGGAAGGTGGGAAATTGTGTGGGGAAAACTGCAGAGGAGACAGCGCAGTGATGCTCTCAGCCTGAGAAATTGTGGCCAACATTGTGGAGACCTCTAGGGGGAAGCATCCTCATCAACTTGTCCCCATCAGGCCCAAATGGTGGCATTTTCATACCCCTGACTTGCTCAGTTGCTGAACATGGATTAATCCTAAAGGGAGCTGGCTTAAGGGGGTTTCTGAGCAGGACCAGAAGGAACTGACAGTGAAAGTCATCTACTGACTACTTTCTCTGCAAATGAGAGCAAGCCCCTCCTTGAAGGGCCATCTGGTCAGCATATCCCTATGTCTGCCTCAAGTAGAGAAGCTAATGGGAAGAACATTTTCCTCAGAAAGAGAGAAAGTATAGGTACCCTAACTTTTCCTGGGGCAGTGAAAGGAGATCATAGTGCTGCAACAGCCATGAGTTCTTGATATTTACTCCCAGTCCTCTTTCTTGATCAGGTTCCAAGGGGGAAAAAGGTTTTACTAGGAAGCAAGTCCCCTGAAAGAATCGTATGGTTTTAATCCTCATTAAAAAAAACTGAGAAGAGGCAGCTCTGATTTTGGCTTAAAAGGAGAAATCAGAAAAGGGTAGGAGACCGAATATATTAATTGACTATGGACATATTCATAAAAATAGAATTCTGACCCAACCAACCCAGGAAACCAACCCATTATCCGTAGGTACCCAGCCCAGGAAGCTAGTGTGCTATCTATGTCAGACTTGTAGAAGACAGAGTATTATCTCTAGCACCAATTCAGGAAGCCAAACAATAACTTCTGCAACAATAAACCTCAAGTGGCCAGGACTTGATTATTAGCTGATAGCTTTCCTAAGTTTGGTCCCTGCTTCCAACTTAAGACTAACCAGAGAAAGCCAATTGTGCACCCCTAACCAATCCCTTCAGAGAAGGCAATGACACCCCACTCCAGTATTCTTGCCTGGAAAATCTCATGGACAGAGGAGCCTGGTAGGCTGTAGTCCACGGGGTTGCTGAGAGTTGGACATGACTCAGTGACTTCACTTTCACTTTTCACTTTTATGCACTGGAGAAGGAAATGGCAACCCACTCCAGTGTTCTTGCCTGGAGAATCCCAGGGAAGGGGGAGCCTGGTGGGCTGCCGTCTGTGGGGTCGCACAGAGTTGGACATGACTGAAGTGACTTAGCAGCAGCAGCAGCAGCAGCAACCAATCCCTTGGGCAGCAAGGAAATCAAACCAGGCAATCTTAAGCGAAATCAACCCTGAATACTAATTGGAGGGATTGCTGCTGAAGCTGAAGCTCCAGTATTTTGGTTAGCTGATGAGAACAGCCAACTCGTTGGAAAAGTCCCTGATGCTGGGAAAGACTGAGGACAGAAGGAGAAGAAGGTGTCAGAGGATGAGATGGCTGGATGGCATCACTGATGAAATGGACATGAACTTGGTCAAACTTTGGGAGATGGTGAGTAACAGGGAGGCTGGTGTGCTGCAGTACATGGGGTTGCCAAGAGTCGGACATGAATGGACAACTAAACAGCAGCAACAACCAGTCTCATCAGGTATCCTGCCTTTCCTTAGCCCTCCTCCAGCTTCTCCAAGCCGACAGCCTCAAGTCAGGACCCACCTGAAGCCATTCCTGTTTTCCACTATGCAGCTTTCCCACTCCTCTCCTTGCCTTTGAGTCTCTACCAAAACAAGCGATGGTGAATGACTATCTTGCTATAGCCAGCTCTGAATGCATAACTTTTACTTGGTCTCATCTGAGTGGGCTTCATTTATTCCACTGGAAGGAAGATGATATTTCTGACCAACCCCAGGTGCTAACAGAGTATCAGGGGATGAAAAGAAGCCTGAAAACCAGGTGGGACCAGCATCTACCTGTAGGATTCAGGGCTTGGAGGGAGGGGTTGCTGGGAACCATGTGGGAAGCACTTTTGAACCAGAGCAGAGGGTTTAGGGGGCTGTCAGTCTACCAATTACGATACAGGACCTGAACCCAAGAATCTACTCTTATTTTAAATTTGCTATTGACTCCCCCAAAGACTTCCATCTGGGAAAAAGTGTGACATACCTAGCAACTAACATCTTATTAAATATTTATTTGAACACTGACTTATGCCAGACTCAGTGCTGGGCATAGGGGAGAAAATAATGAACAAAAGAGAAATCTCACAGGGTTTATTTTCTCCAAACACAGGGTGATGGCTCAGCAGTAATGAATCTGACTGCAATGGAGGAGATGCAGGAGAGGCAGGTTCGATCCCAGGGTAAGGAAGATCCCCCTGGAGAAGGAAATGGCAACCCACTCTAGAATTCTTTCCTGGAAAGTCCCATGGACAGAGGGGCCGGGTGGACTACAGTCTGTGATGTCCCAAAGAGTCGTTCACGACTGAGAGACTGAGTACATATAGCACAGAACTCAGTACTACTAAGCATTTGATAGTATTTTATATGTAAAAATCAAGTTGATAGGAATGTGCTTTAGTGTGGCTTTGAGAAGTTTCCTGACAAAATCCTAAACCATACAGTTAGATTCTTGAAGGAAGGAATATTTTCAGAATCTAGTCCTAACTCGTGTGTGTGTGTGTATGTGTGTATGTAAACACACACTTGGACATTACCTTGGGCTATTTAGGATCTCTAAGCCTCAATGTCTTCATATAAAAATGTAATTAATAGTAAGAGTCTTCTCTCTCAAAGATTTGAATAAAATGGTAAAAGAAATAAGAATTTGCAGTTACTATTTCCCTTCCTCCCATCAGCAACTCAGAACTTTGGAAGAGTGTACACATAAATATTTCCAGAGCGGTCAATCCTCCTTAGGGGTTGGGCTCCTCCCTATGACTGGGTTCAGTTCAAGTCTCTCCCCATCATGATGTTTCTTCACACCTACTTTGGCTCTTTCTTTGCTGAATCCCTATCACACTTAGGTTCAACACTCTGTGGGCAAGAGGGTGATATGAATGAGACAGTATAACTGGACCGGTGTGATTGGCTGGCTGGGGTCCGCTTCCCCTCTGATTCCACATGTCTCCCTCCATTGCTTGGCTTTGAGTGGAGAAAGGCAGAGATTCCAGAGGACCAGGGTCCTTGTTGGCTCAAGAGTATAGAAGTGGATGCAACACAACCACAACTTGAGGGTTTCTTGGCTAAGATGATGAAGAATCTGCCTGCAACGCGGGAGACTCGGGTTTGATCTGTGGGTTGAGAAGATCCCATGGAGAAAGAAATGGCAACCCACTCCAATACTCTTGCCTAGGAAATCCCATGGATGGAGGAGCCTGGAAGGCTACAGTCCATGGGGTTGCAAAGAGTTGGACACAGCTGAGTGACTAACACTTTCCCTTTCTTTCCCAGCTTGAATCACAAAGCAATCTCTTGCCTGCAGGATGGCAAAAGCCTTAAACTTTGAGTCCACTCAGCATCCTTCTAACCCATTTTGCCCAGAGTTGTCAGAAGAATATATTGAAAATGTTAAACTGTTCACATCACATCCCTGTTCAAAATTGTTTAAGGACTTCTTGCTGCTCCTATCAGATAAGACATGAGGACATTCGAAAACTCAATCTGATGTTATTTTAATACCTGTAGAAACTGTGGTTCTAAAAAACAGGAAAAATAGAACAAGAATTGACAGATCGAAGCAGTACATTGTTGTTCAATTGTCAAGTCATGTCTGACTCTGCGATCCTATGGACTGCAGCACGCCAGGCTTCCCTGTGCTTCCCTATTTCCTCGGGTTTGCTCAAACTCATGTCTATTATTTCAGTGATGCCATCCAACCATCTCATTCTCTGTTGTCCCATTCTTCTCCTGCCCTCAATCTTTCCCAGCATCAGGGAAGCAGTATGCAGATTTGTTAAATACGATCAAGTGGAGAGACCACATAGATAGGGGCTATAGATAGAATAAACTGATGTGCAAATTTGGTAATGCAGTGACTCAATTACAGTTATAAAAAGGACTACAAAACAGGATTTGGCTTGGCAGTCAGAGTGCGAAGAATTGCCCAGGATATCTGTAGCTCTGGATATTCTAACACCCAAGACTTAGTCTGGTTATTAAGTAGTCTCAGTGTGCCAAGAAATTCTAAATACTCCCCGGAGAAAACAAGTTCAGAATTATTTGTGGTGGCAGGATTTCCTTCTCTTTTATGGACCAATTCATTTGTGACAACATGCATGAAGCTCGAGGACCCTGTGCTAAGTGAAATAAACCAGAAGAGTAAGGCATACACTGTATGATCTCACTCAATTATGGAATAAAAAAAAAAACTCAAACTCATAAAAACAGAGGGACAGTGGTGGTTACCAGGGGCTGGGTTGTGGGGGAAATGGAGGTGGTGATAGTGTTTTAGTCGCTAAATCATGTCTGACTCTTTGTGACCCCACAGACTGTAGCTTGGCAGGGTCCTCTGTCCATGAGATTTCCCAGGCAAGAATGCTGGAGTGGGTTGCTATTTCCTCCTCAGGGGGTCTTCCTGACCCAGGGATCGAACTCGAGTTTTCTGGGGCATCTGCATTGGCAAGCGGATAATGCATGCATTGCTGTTGTTTTTCAGTTGCTTAGCTGTGTCTGCCTCCTTGCAACCCCATGGACTGCAGGACGCCAGGCTTCCCTATCCTTCACTATCTCCCAGAACTTGCTCAAACTCAGGTTCATTGAGTTGGTGATGCCATCCAACCATTTCATCCTCTGTCATTCCCTTCGACCCCCGCCTTCAATCTTTCCCAGTATCAGGGTCTTAGGTTTGGAGCTTCAGCTTCAGCATCAGTCCTTCCAATGAATATTCAGTATTGATCTCCTTGAGGATTGACTGATTTGATCTCCTTGGAGTCTGAGGGACCCTCAAGAGTCTTTTACAACACCACAGTTCAAAAGCATCAGTTCTTTGGTGCTCAGTTTTTTTTTTATGGTGCAACTCTCACATTGATATATAACTACTGGAAAAACCATAGCTTTGGGTATACGGACTTTGCTGGCAAAGTAATGTCCCTGCTTTCTAATATATTGTCTAGGTTTGTCATAGCTTTTCTTCCAAGGAGCAAGTGTCTTTTAATTTCATGGCTGCAATCATCACTGCAGTGATTTTGGAGCCCAAGAAAATAAAGTCTGTCACTATTTCCATTGTTTCCCCATAACTAATTATTTAATTTCTTAAGTACTTAGGGAAATTTGTCAGACAATAGTAAAATTAGAAATAATCAAATCTTAAATTTGCTTTTATCATATAATGTACTCGTTGTGCAAGCAGGATTTTGTCATGTTTCCAGCTGGCTTTGGCAGTTTGTAGGAGGTACTAAATAAAATGTTTTTCAGTACATGATTGAAGTGTATATTTATACTTAGAGG
Organism: Raphicerus campestris; assembly: GCA_006410735.1. Taxonomy (NCBI): domain Eukaryota; kingdom Metazoa; phylum Chordata; class Mammalia; order Artiodactyla; family Bovidae; genus Raphicerus; species Raphicerus campestris. The sequence goes on along the minus strand of SJYW01053343.1, from coordinate 12,562 downwards.
AAATATTGGCTCACACTACCCTATCTCTTCAGAAACTCCTTTTCCTCAACTAATAGTGACTGAATAATTTTCTCCAAGTTAAACATATCTCTGTTCCTCATTATTACTAATGATATAGTCCATTATAAATGGATACATTGTAGTTGCAAGAATGATAAGTTTTAAATAATAAAGTCTGATCTACCATTTAAGAACTAGAGAAATAGAGGGAAAAGGGATATGTTTAAAATAATTGATCCTCAAGAAAGAAGAAATATCTGAAATCTAATTTTAAGAATTAGAAAAAAAAATTTTAGAGAATACTTTAACATCCTCTCTCCTTTGGGAGGAGTTCACTAGGGGAATTCATTGTTATGTAACAGGGACAGTAATTGTAAGGAAAAAAAAAACAGGCAAACTTTAAGAAACAAACACGATAATATGAAAGCAGATAGAAAAGAGAAATGGAAATGTTAATGAGCTAAATCTATACAGCCAGAGTTAAAATGCAAATTGACATAAAATAGTCACAGTGGAAAATAAACTTTAGAAGACCTGAAGGATAAAAGATCAAGCTGAGAAAATAATGACATATAAAATTACAAATGAGACATCTAACATAAAAATTGCAGATGTAAATCAGAGTAATTGGACCATAGCTTCCATATAAGAGAGAGAATAAAGAATTAACTACTTTTCTTAAATGTTACCATACCATTTCAAATAAAATAACCCAAGAGAAAAATGCCATACACAGAAAACTCTTAGTTAAAATTTTGAACTGGGATGATAGAAGAAAAAAAATTACCCAAGATTCCACCAAAAAAGTTTTACTCTTCTGCAGAATCTAAAGGTCATAGATAATGGAAAGAAATCTAAAGTAGTTACAGGGAAAACTGTGTGATCAAATAATTTTATGCATGGAAAAGTTGCCTCTCAGAGGAAAGGTTATCAGAAATATATTAAATACTATCAGATATGCAAGCTTTCAAAACATAAGTGAAGTCAAGAATGTGGATATTGTATACTCTTTCTTAGTATGAAATATAAACTGATGTTTAATACTATGTTAATTTCAGGTATACCACACAGGGATTGAACTATGAGAGGATCACCATGATAAGTCTAGTAACCATCCACCCCCATACAAAGTTAGTACAATATTACTGACTCTATTCCCTATTCTGTATGCTATTATACATCTCTGTGGCTCATTTATTTTATAAGTGGAAGCTTGTACTTCTTAATCCCCTTTGCTTATTTTGTATATACTTGAGTTGAAAGTTGGAATGTTAAACGAAGAGCCTTTTGCATTGCTTTGTTCTTGTTTAGCTGCTAAGTCGTGTCCAACTCTTCTGCAACTGCATGGACTGTAGCCTTCCAGGCTCGTCTGTCCACAGGCTTTCCCAGGCAAGAATACTGGAGTTTGTATTACTTGCTGTCCTTTTAATTCAGGAGATCACTGGTGAAACTCAAGACTTCTTTGCTTTCTTGTTAGTTCTTTTTTGGCTTCTTTTTCTGTGTCAGGAATGTGTTTTATGTACCTCTCTTTCAACCCACTGTTCAGATTGACTTCTTGACACAGTTGATAAATATGTAAAAAAAATTATTGTGCTTCTCAGTTTCTAGCACTTGCTAAGAATACCTCAACTAATAATACCTCAGGACACAGCGTAAGGAGAATTGTTAAACAAAAAACCTTTTTTTTTTTTTTTTTCACTCTCACAAAAGCAGAATTGCAGATAATTTCACAATGGCCATTTAGTTGCCAAGGAACTTAACCATTTTGGGCATATTATATTAAATAGACTGAGTCATAGTCTAAACTATTCAAATAGCAGATATTTTTAGTCACTACTAAATTCTTGTTCAAATAATATTTTTTGGATCTGTGTATTAGTGAGTTAACTATCTTTAAATATTGCTCTCTATATTCCTTGAGCTATAATCTCAACCGTGTAAAAAAGTCAAAGACAGCACTTTAAGGAAATTCACTGAACAGTTGTTATCTTGGCAGAAAGAGGTATTAAAAAAATACTAGTTTTTTTGTACATCATTCTAACAATTTTCCCTCTCTCTTAAGTAATGCATTTCTTGGTGTTGTCTTGGTCATTCCCATCAGCATCTAAGGATGCTGTTGGAGCGCCTGCTGTCTGAAAAGCCTTGTCCTGACCTCATCTACTACCTAGCTGTCACCTCATTTCTCAGCTTCCTTTTGCGGCTAAACCTTGAGAGAGTTGTCTAGATACTTGCAGCCGCTGATGTCTCCAGTTCGGTCCTCACTGAGTTGCGCTGCAGCCTGTCAAGGTCCCCCACCACTTCCAGGAAGCCAAGTCCACCAATCAGCNGAAGGGGGAGCCTGGTGGGCTGCCGTCTGTGGGGTCGCACAGAGTTGGACATGACTGAAGTGACTTAGCAGCAGCAGCAGCAGCAGCAACCAATCCCTTGGGCAGCAAGGAAATCAAACCAGGCAATCTTAAGCGAAATCAACCCTGAATACTAATTGGAGGGATTGCTGCTGAAGCTGAAGCTCCAGTATTTTGGTTAGCTGATGAGAACAGCCAACTCGTTGGAAAAGTCCCTGATGCTGGGAAAGACTGAGGACAGAAGGAGAAGAAGGTGTCAGAGGATGAGATGGCTGGATGGCATCACTGATGAAATGGACATGAACTTGGTCAAACTTTGGGAGATGGTGAGTAACAGGGAGGCTGGTGTGCTGCAGTACATGGGGTTGCCAAGAGTCGGACATGAATGGACAACTAAACAGCAGCAACAACCAGTCTCATCAGGTATCCTGCCTTTCCTTAGCCCTCCTCCAGCTTCTCCAAGCCGACAGCCTCAAGTCAGGACCCACCTGAAGCCATTCCTGTTTTCCACTATGCAGCTTTCCCACTCCTCTCCTTGCCTTTGAGTCTCTACCAAAACAAGCGATGGTGAATGACTATCTTGCTATAGCCAGCTCTGAATGCATAACTTTTACTTGGTCTCATCTGAGTGGGCTTCATTTATTCCACTGGAAGGAAGATGATATTTCTGACCAACCCCAGGTGCTAACAGAGTATCAGGGGATGAAAAGAAGCCTGAAAACCAGGTGGGACCAGCATCTACCTGTAGGATTCAGGGCTTGGAGGGAGGGGTTGCTGGGAACCATGTGGGAAGCACTTTTGAACCAGAGCAGAGGGTTTAGGGGGCTGTCAGTCTACCAATTACGATACAGGACCTGAACCCAAGAATCTACTCTTATTTTAAATTTGCTATTGACTCCCCCAAAGACTTCCATCTGGGAAAAAGTGTGACATACCTAGCAACTAACATCTTATTAAATATTTATTTGAACACTGACTTATGCCAGACTCAGTGCTGGGCATAGGGGAGAAAATAATGAACAAAAGAGAAATCTCACAGGGTTTATTTTCTCCAAACACAGGGTGATGGCTCAGCAGTAATGAATCTGACTGCAATGGAGGAGATGCAGGAGAGGCAGGTTCGATCCCAGGGTAAGGAAGATCCCCCTGGAGAAGGAAATGGCAACCCACTCTAGAATTCTTTCCTGGAAAGTCCCATGGACAGAGGGGCCGGGTGGACTACAGTCTGTGATGTCCCAAAGAGTCGTTCACGACTGAGAGACTGAGTACATATAGCACAGAACTCAGTACTACTAAGCATTTGATAGTATTTTATGTGTAAAAATCAAGTTGATAGGAATGTGCTTTAGTGTGGCTTTGAGAAGTTTCCTGACAAAATCCTAAACCATACAGTTAGATTCCTGAAGGAAGGAATATTTTCAGAATCTAGTCCTAACTCGTGTGTGTGTGTGTATGTGTGTATGTAAACACACACTTGGACATTACCTTGGGCTATTTGGGATCTCTAAGCCTCAATGTCTTCATATAAAAATGTAATTAATAGTAAGAGTCTTCTCTCTCAAAGATTTGAATAAAATGGTAAAAGAAATAAGAATTTGCAGTTACTATTTCCCTTCCTCCCATCAGCAACTCAGAACTTTGGAAGAGTGTACACATAAATATTTCCAGAGCGGTCAATCCTCCTTAGGGGTTGGGCTCCTCCCTATGACTGGGTTCAGTTCAAGTCTCTCCCCATCATGATGTTTCTTCACACCTACTTTGGCTCTTTCTTTGCTGAATCCCTATCACACTTAGGTTCAACACTCTGTGGGCAAGAGGGTGATATGAATGAGACAGTATAACTGGACCGGTGTGATTGGCTGGCTGGGGTCCGCTTCCCCTCTGATTCCACATGTCTCCCTCCATTGCTTGGCTTTGAGTGGAGAAAGGCAGAGATTCCAGAGGACCAGGGTCCTTGTTGGCTCAAGAGTATAGAAGTGGATGCAACACAACCACAACTTGAGGGTTTCTTGGCTAAGATGATGAAGAATCTGCCTGCAACGCGGGAGACTCGGGTTTGATCTGTGGGTTGAGAAGATCCCATGGAGAAAGAAATGGCAACCCACTCCAATACTCTTGCCTAGGAAATCCCATGGATGGAGGAGCCTGGAAGGCTACAGTCCATGGGGTTGCAAAGAGTTGGACACAGCTGAGTGACTAACACTTTCCCTTTCTTTCCCAGCTTGAATCACAAAGCAATCTCTTGCCTGCAGGATGGCAAAAGCCTTAAACTTTGAGTCCACTCAGCATCCTTCTAACCCATTTTGCCCAGAGTTATCAGAAGAATATATTGAAAATGTTAAACTGTTCACATCACATCCCTGTTCAAAATTGTTTAAGGACTTCTTGCTGCTCCTATCAGATAAGACATGAGGACATTCGAAAACTCAATCTGATGTTATTTTAATACCTGTAGAAACTGTGGTTCTAAAAAACAGGAAAAATAGAACAAGAATTGACAGATCGAAGCAGTACATTGTTGTTCAATTGTCAAGTCATGTCTGACTCTGCGATCCTATGGACTGCAGCACGCCAGGCTTCCCTGTGCTTCCCTATTTCCTCGGGTTTGCTCAAACTCATGTCTATTATTTCAGTGATGCCATCCAACCATCTCATTCTCTGTTGTCCCATTCTTCTCCTGCCCTCAATCTTTCCCAGCATCAGGGAAGCAGTATGCAGATTTGTTAAATACGATCAAGTGGAGAGACCACATAGATAGGGGCTATAGATAGAATAAACTGATGTGCAAATTTGGTAATGCAGTGACTCAATTACAGTTATAAAAAGGACTACAAAACAGGATTTGGCTTGGCAGTCAGAGTGCGAAGAATTGCCCAGGATATCTGTAGCTCTGGATATTCTAACACCCAAGACTTAGTCTGGTTATTAAGTAGTCTCAGTGTGCCAAGAAATTCTAAATACTCCCCGGAGAAAACAAGTTCAGAATTATTTGTGGTGGCAGGATTTCCTTCTCTTTTATGGACCAATTCATTTGTGACAACATGCATGAAGCTCGAGGACCCTGTGCTAAGTGAAATAAACCAGAAGAGTAAGGCATACACTGTATGATCTCACTCAATTATGGAATAAAAAAAAAACCTCAAACTCATAAAAACAGAGGGACAGTGGTGGTTACCAGGGGCTGGGTTGTGGGGGAAATGGAGGTGGTGATACTGTTTTAGTCGTTAAATCATGTCTGACTCTTTGTGACCCCACAGACTGTAGCTTGGCAGGGTCCTCTGTCCATGAGATTTCCCAGGCAAGAATGCTGGAGTGGGTTGCTATTTCCTCCTCAGGGGGTCTTCCTGACCCAGGGATCGAACTCGAGTTTTCTGGGGCATCTGCGTTGGCAAGCGGATAATGCATGCATTGCTGTTGTTTTTCAGTTGCTTAGCTGTGTCTGCCTCCTTGCAACCCCATGGACTGCAGGACGCCAGGCTTCCCTATCCTTCACTATCTCCCAGAACTTGCTCAAACTCAGGTTCATTGAGTTGGTGATGCCATCCAACCATTTCATCCTCTGTCATTCCCTTCGACCCCCGCCTTCAATCTTTCCCAGTATCAGGGTCTTAGGTTTGGAGCTTCAGCTTCAGCATCAGTCCTTCCAATGAATATTCAGTATTGATCTCCTTGAGGATTGACTGATTTGATCTCCTTGGAGTCTGAGGGACCCTCAAGAGTCTTTTACAACACCACAGTTCAAAAGCATCAGTTCTTTGGTGCTCAGTTTTTTTTTTATGGTGCAACTCTCACATTGATATATAACTACTGGAAAAACCATAGCTTTGGGTATACGGACTTTGCTGGCAAAGTAATGTCCCTGCTTTCTAATATATTGTCTAGGTTTGTCATAGCTTTTCTTCCAAGGAGCAAGTGTCTTTTAATTTCATGGCTGCAATCATCACTGCAGTGATTTTGGAGCCCAAGAAAATAAAGTCTGTCACTATTTCCATTGTTTCCCCATAACTAATTATTTAATTTCTTAAGTACTTAGGGAAATTTGTCAGACAATAGTAAAATTAGAAATAATCAAATCTTAAATTTGCTTTTATCATATAATGTACTCGTTGTGCAAGCAGGATTTTGTCATGTTTCCAGCTGGCTTTGGCAGTTTGTAGGAGGTACTAAATAAAATGTTTTTCAGTACATGATTGAAGTGTATATTTATACTTAGAGGAAATATTGGCTCACACTACCCTATCTCTTCAGAAACTCCTTTTCCTCAACTAATAGTGACTGAATAATTTTCTCCAAGTTAAACATATCTCTGTTCCTCATTATTACTAATGATATAGTCCATTATAAATGGATACATTGTAGTTGCAAGAATGATAAGTTTTAAATAATAAAGTCTGATCTACCATTTAAGAACTAGAGAAATAGAGGGAAAAGGGATATGTTTAAAATAATTGATCCTCAAGAAAGAAGAAATATCTGAAATCTAATTTTAAGAATTAGAAAAAAAAATTTTAGAGAATACTTTAACATCCTCTCTCCTTTGGGAGGAGTTCACTAGGGGAATTCATTGTTATGTAACAGGGACAGTAATTGTAAGGAAAAAAAAACAGGCAAACTTTAAGAAACAAACACGATAATATGAAAGCAGATAGAAAAGAGAAATGGAAATGTTAATGAGCTAAATCTATACAGCCAGAGTTAAAATGCAAATTGACATAAAATAGTCACAGTGGAAAATAAACTTTAGAAGACCTGAAGGATAAAAGATCAAGCTGAGAAAATAATGACATATAAAATTACAAATGAGACATCTAACATAAAAATTGCAGATGTAAATCAGAGTAATTGGACCATAGCTTCCATATAAGAGAGAGAATAAAGAATTAACTACTTTTCTTAAATGTTACCATACCATTTCAAATAAAATAACCCAAGAGAAAAATGCCATACACAGAAAACTCTTAGTTAAAATTTTGAACTGGGATGATAGAAGAAAAAAAATTACCCAAGATTCCACCAAAAAAGTTTTACTCTTCTGCAGAATCTAAAGGTCATAGATAATGGAAAGAAATCTAAAGTAGTTACAGGGAAAACTGTGTGATCAAATAATTTTATGCATGGAAAAGTTGCCTCTCAGAGGAAAGGTTATCAGAAATATATTAAATACTATCAGATATGCAAGCTTTCAAAACATAAGTGAAGTCAAGAATGTGGATATTGTATACTCTTTCTTAGTATGAAATATAAACTGATGTTTAATACTATGTTAATTTCAGGTATACCACACAGGGATTGAACTATGAGAGGATCACCATGATAAGTCTAGTAACCATCCACCCCCATACAAAGTTAGTACAATATTACTGACTCTATTCCCTATTCTGTATGCTATTATACATCTCTGTGGCTCATTTATTTTATAAGTGGAAGCTTGTACTTCTTAATCCCCTTTGCTTATTTTGTATATACTTGAGTTGAAAGTTGGAATGTTAAACGAAGAGCCTTTTGCATTGCTTTGTTCTTGTTTAGCTGCTAAGTCGTGTCCAACTCTTCTGCAACTGCATGGACTGTAGCCTTCCAGGCTCGTCTGTCCACAGGCTTTCCCAGGCAAGAATACTGGAGTTTGTATTACTTGCTGTCCTTTTAATTCAGGAGATCACTGGTGAAACTCAAGACTTCTTTGCTTTCTTGTTAGTTCTTTTTTGGCTTCTTTTTCTGTGTCAGGAATGTGTTTTATGTACCTCTCTTTCAACCCACTGTTCAGATTGACTTCTTGACACAGTTGATAAATATGTAAAAAAAATTATTGTGCTTCTCAGTTTCTAGCACTTGCTAAGAATACCTCAACTAATAATACCTCAGGACACAGCGTAAGGAGAATTGTTAAACAAAAAACCTTTTTTTTTTTTTTTTTCACTCTCACAAAAGCAGAATTGCAGATAATTTCACAATGGCCATTTAGTTGCCAAGGAACTTAACCATTTTGGGCATATTATATTAAATAGACTGAGTCATAGTCTAAACTATTCAAATAGCAGATATTTTTAGTCACTACTAAACTCTTGTTCAAATAATATTTTTTGGATCTGTGTATTAGTGAGTTAACTATCTTTAAATATTGCTCTCTATATTCCTTGAGCTATAATCTCAACCGTGTAAAAAAGTNATATTTTTAGTCACTACTAAACTCTTGTTCAAATAATATTTTTTGGATCTGTGTATTAGTGAGTTAACTATCTTTAAATATTGCTCTCTATATTCCTTGAGCTATAATCTCAGCCGTGTAAAAAAGTCAAAGACAGCACTTTAAGGAAATTCACTGAACAGTTGTTATCTTGGCAGAAAGAGGTATTAAAAAAATACTAGTTTTTTGTACATCATTCTAACAATTTTCCCTCTCTCTTAAGTAATGCATTTCTTGGTGTTGTCTTGGTCATTCCCATCAGCATCTAAGAATGCTGTTGGAGCGCCTGCTGTCTCAAAAGCCTTGTCCTGACCTCATCTACTACCTAGCTGTCACCTCATTTCTCAGCTTCTTTTTGCGGCTAAACCTTGAGAGAGTTGTCTAGATACTTGCAGCCGCTGATGTCTCCAGTTCGGTCCTCACTGAGTTGCGCTGCAGCCTGTCAAGGTCCCCCACCACTTCCAGGAAGCCAAGTCCACCAATCAGCTTTCCTTCCTCATCCTACCTGACCAATCAGCAGCATCTGACATGTTGGCCAACTCTCCTTCTTCGCACACGTCCAGAATCTCCTTCCATGGTTCCTCCTGCGTCATTGTCCTCCTATAGATCCTCCTTCCCCTCAGCCTTTCACCATAAAAGGGCCTTCACGCTCAGTCCTACACCCTCTTCACTGTTTATATTCACTCCGCCGGTGGTTGCATGCAGTCTCCGTGTTTATTTCTAAGGATTATTGTAACAAATTACCACAAACTTGATTATTTTAAACCTTTACTCTCTATCAGTTCTGGAGACTGGAAGCCCAAAATTCAGCTGAACTGGAGATATTAATAACAGCTCTCTAGGGGAAAGTACATTTAGGTAATGAGCAGGAAGACATAAAATCCTCCTCTGAGGATCCCCCATGCTGTTGCTGGAAATGTAAATTGAAGCAACCATTATAGAAAACAGTACTACAGTTCTTTAAAAAAAAATGTACATAGAGCTACCGTATGATCCAGCGGTTCCACTTTTGGGCGTATATCCAGAAAAGAAAAAAAAAAAAAAACAACTTTAATTTAAAAAGATATTGATACATGCAGTCCAGTGTTCACAGCAGCAGTATTTACAATAGCCAAACATAGAAGCAACCTAAGTGCCTGTCAACGATAACTGGTTTAAGAAGATGTGGTGTACATATACAATGGAATAATACTCAGCTGCAAAAAAATGAATACTGCCATTTGCAGCAACACATATCCACCTAGAGAATATCATGCTAAGTGAAGTAAGTCAGACAAAGACCAATACTATTTACATACGTTGTCACTCACATGTGGAATCTAAAAAATAATACAAATGAATCTATATACAAAGCAGATACAGGTTTACAGGCACAGAAAACAAATTTATGGTTAACAAAGGTAAAGAGTGGTGAGGGAGGAATAAATTAGGAATATAAGATTAATGGATACAAACATCCATGCATAAAATACATAAGCAACAGGATTTCCTGTGTAACACAGGGAAATATCTTTGTCAGCTAAAAATATAGTCACAACCTGAAAAGAAGGAGTTATTTTATTTGGTGGGAATGTTTAGGACTCTGACCCTGGGAGACCACATCTCAGTAGCTCTGAGAAAACTGCTTCAAGGAGGCAGGAGGGGGAAGTTAGGCCATACTCAAGTTTGCAGCAAGGGGAGCAGGCAGGCTGGACATCAAAGATCAGATATCAGGTTAAGGAGTTTAGCATTCTATGTATGGGAAGGTGCAAGCCTCTGGGCTCACTGAGTTTATTCCTTCCATATGCACCTCAACTATCTATCTGGGGCCAATCCTGTTCCTTTACTCACCTTAAGGAGTGGCAGATGACTGCATTCCCCCAGCTCCTCAGCAATCACCGTTGGGGGTGGCAGCATCCACTGGATCTCAGTTTTGGGAGCCCTCATTCACATTTGGAGGCCAGACGTCACTGATGGCTGTGACATTTCTTGTTTATTGATATGACAGGAGATATTGTCATTTCACCTCTTGTAATAACCTAATGATGGAAACTAATCAGAAGGGAATCATATATAACTGAATCACTTTGCTGTACATCTGAAAGTAGCACAATATTGTAAACCAGCTATACTTCCACAACAAAAAAAGCTTTTTTGAGATCAACTCTGACTCCAGGTGTCTTCAGAAAAGTTCACACCATCAGAAGCAGTTGGCTCCCCATTTTCCCCCTTGCTCTTGTAAGAACCTTGAACTATGCAGGCAGGAGGGGCTTTTTCTGTTGGGGAGAGTTTCTAAGACTCCAGTGCGCCCAGCATCTAATTCTCTCAGAGGAGTCCCACCAGATAATCCTTTAGTATTTTCACTGTGTTTACTGTTTAAACTTTTTCATTTGCATTATTTTCTTTGGGTCTTTTTAACAGCTTTATTTTGCAGTTGATAAGACTGAGGATCTTTATGGCATTTTCCAGATGGAGAATCTGAGTTTCAGAGAGGATAAAGCCTGTTCAGTACAAAAGTAACAGGTAGGTCAGAGCGAGTCTGCTGATCTGCCCTGTCTTACCATGATTGTTTACTTTATGTTGAACCTGAACTCTGTGAGCAGCATTTCTGTTTGAGTTGAGTTTACAGTAGGTTAGGAAAATTTTCTTCTTCTTTCTTCACCTGTCAATATTTAAAGTTGGCAGTGCATTTATGACACATTTTACTCTTTATTTTCTGCTTAAATCAAAATGAGAGTTCATCAAGTATGTCTACAATAAGCATGATGTAAACAAACAGTTGTAAAATGGAGATGCATTGATTGAGAAGAGTGGGAAATGGATCTGATTATATTTTATGAATTGTGTTAAAATTTTCAGCATGGATCATAGAAATGATTTATGATTTCTTACACATTCGTCTAGAATAAGTCACTGAAGCAGTTTATTCACTTGGATTTGCAAAAGGGTAATATTTCACTCCCTTGAGGGCTCAGAAACTAAGGACTTATGATTAAATTTTCTAGCGATGAAGAACATACACTTTGGAGTAAGGCAGAACTGAACTTGAAGTCAGTTGTGCTATGAGCAAACTGACTCTCAGATGCTTAACCCTCATTTTCACCATCTATAACATGAGGATAATATCAGTACTTACAGGATCATTAGCATATACTATTAGTATATTATTGTTGTTGTTCAGTCACTAAGTCATGTCTAACTTAACTAGTATATGATTATATTAGACAGAGGAGCCTGGTGGGGTCACAGAGAGTTGGACATAACTGACTAACATTTTCATAGCACTATATTAGTATAAGATTATTAGTATCGAGAAATGAAATATTTCCTGTCATATCAGTAAAAAAGGATGTCACGGTCATCAATGATTGCAGCCATCCAATGTGAGCTGGTAAATTAAAAAAGCCCTCTGGAAGGAGAAGGCTATCTGTGATCTAGCAGCCATCAGACTGCAGCCACTCCCTACAGTGAATCCCAGGGGAATTCAGGATGTGAAAGCACAGGATACTGGCCCCAGATAGCTGAGATGGATATGAAAGGAATGCTTTCAGTGAGCCCAGACTGGCATCTTATCATACACAGAAAAGCACTAAATTCTTTAGCTTGGGACATCTGGTTTTCTTTAATTAGCAACAATCCTTTGATGTTCAGATTACCTGCCCTTTGTTTTAAATCTTCTATATAACCTGGCTCCTTCCCTTGTCTCCTGAGAGCATTTTTCTCAGGGTTATTTGAGATGCTGCCTCCTGGCTTGAAGTACTAAAAATTCCCACCTAACAAAACATAACTCTCAGTTTTCAGATTGTGAATATTGTTTAAGTTGATAGTATACAGTATTAATTGTATTATTTGTATATAGAGTTTTGGTGCAGTTAAATTATATTGTGGTCATGGACCTTGGATGTTGAATTCTGTCCTGGTTGGGATCCTTCCTTGCCCATATGTTTCCACGTTTGTATTTGTAAACAGTTTGAGAAACGCCAGTCTATGTTCAATGCAGGATACAGGATGCTTGGGGCTGGTGTACGGGATGATCTGGGGAGGTGGGGTGGGGAGG
>SJYW01053330.1:0-12611 GCA_006410735.1 Raphicerus campestris | reverse complement strand
GAAGCCCCAGGCCCCACCCTCACCCCCCCAAAGGCAGAGCCCGATCCACTCTCTCCCCGTGAGCCCCCCAGGACCTGTGAGTGACGGGCCTGTCCCCTCAGGGTTCCCTGACGGTCATCGCTGCGGGCGTCTCGCAGCCACAGTGAGGCCACATGGGCCAGTGCACCCACAGCCTCGGTCACCACTGGGCTGAGACCCACCCGCAGCCCCTGTCCATGTGCGGCCGACCTTCCTGACGCCGCCCCTCTCAACAGGTTCCGGAGGAGGCCCCCGGGGTCCTCGAGGCTGTGTCAGAGCTGGGGGCCACCCCCGATGCCGCCTGCAGGCTCCACTCCCCACTCTGTGACCTGGGGGCCCCAGGCCCAGCTGCTCCCAGGCCCCACGACCTCTGGAGTGTCCACTCTGCCCTCCGGCCTGGAGGCGGGCTCCCCAGGGCAGGATGCCTGCTCCCTGGGTTAGGCAGAGCTCGGGCCCTGCCCAGACTCGCCGAGTTCTGTCCGTGAGACAAGCCAGCCAGCTGCACACACAGCCTTCCGGAGGTGGGAGGCCCACCGCCAGGCGCGTCCAGCAGCTTCCGCCTGGTTTCCCTCTTGGGGGTTGCCTCCACCGGCCCGGGGCCCAGCCCGTTCCCCCTCCCCGGCCTGGGGCTGTGGGGCGGACAGCTCGCAAGTCCCCTCGTATCTCGCTTCCTCTTTACGTGTGTCAAACCAGGTTATCTGCAGACAAACCTCTCTCGCAGCCTCCAGAGCCCCACAGTCCAGCCTGGCCCGTGGGCAACTCCTACCCACCAGCGCTGAGACGCTTTGAGAGCATGAGCGGGCCTGAGGCCTGAGTCTGTGATGCCAAAAGCTAGGGTCTCTACATCCAGAGACAACCCTGCTGTCTATCTGAGAAAGGCCAGGAGCCACCGGGGTTCCCCCGCTTCACCTTCTGGAGCTGATGGGGTTTGTACCAGGACCGTATCTGCAGTTTCACATGATGACGACTATAAAGAAAGCTGGGCACCAAAGACCTGATGGTTTTGAACTGTGGTGCTGGAGAAGACTCCTGAGAGTCCCTTGGATTGCAAAGAGATTCAACCAGTCCATCCTAAAGGAGATCAGTCCTGGCTGTTCATTGGAAGGACTGATGCTGAAGATGAAACTCCAATACTTTGGCCACCTGATGCAAAGAGCTGACCTATTTGAAGAGACCCTGATGCTCGGAGCGACTGGGGGCAGAAGAATGGGACAACAGAGGGTGAGATGGCTGGATGGCATCACTGACTCCATGGACATGAGTTTGAGTAAACCCCGGGAGTTGGTGATGGACAGGGAAGCCTGGTGTGCTGCAGTCCGTGGGGTCGCAAGGAGTCGGACACGACGGAGCGACTGGACTGGCTGAACTGACTGCAGCAATAGAGAAGGCGGGACCAAGGGGCCCAGCGGCGTGCCATGCTGCCCGTGAGTGCCGCTCGGGGGCCCGGCCAGTGCGGGCCTCGGGGAGCCTGAACTCCGCGGGCACGCTGCATTTCAACCATCGGCTCGGAGGGACTGCGGCCAGCACATGAGGCGGCACAGGAGCATCTGCACCCCCGGGCAGGGCGCCACGCAGACCCCCGGGCAGGGCGCCGCGCAGATCCCAGGGGCAGGGCGCCATGCAGACCCCCGTCACCACATCTCGGGGCCACCTGCCCACACCCACTGAAACGTGCCCCAGTCCTGGGCTGTGGGTGGGGATGGAGGGAGAACCTGTGAGTCGTCAACGTCAGGTGGGGTGGCCTGTCCAGACGAGCAGCACACGCGGGCGCCCTGTGGGGACACCAGACACCGGGGCCGCCCACTGTTCGGGGGCCCGGGAGGGGCAGTCCCTGTAGGGGAGGCCGTCGTGGAGAAGCGCTGGGACCCTTGGGGCAGCCACACGAGCGGCCCTGCCCCCCACCCCAGCCGGTGCACCTGGACCTGGGCGGGCGCCCCAGCAGTTCATGGGCGTGCTCGCCGGCTGTGCTGAAAGCAGGTCGCCTGCCCCCTGCCAGCTGCCATCGTGACGGCAGATTCCACCCAGTGACGTCCGTGCAGCTGCTGCAGGGCCACTGCCGGAGTGAGGCTGGCACAGGGGCAATGAGCCCCAAGAGGTGCCTGCTGAGGCCGGAGGATGCGGGCGGGCTTTCCGAGCCTGGGCCCACCAAGCACTGATGCCGCCTGTTAACTCGTCTGCTGTGACCGGCAGAAGCCGCCCTCCCAGCCGTGGGGAGGGCTGCGGGGCTGGAAGGCAGAGGTGGCACTCTACCACTGAAGGACGGGGTCCCTGACCTACACACGGCAGGTGCCCGTGAGTCTTGCTCACGTGAGCTGCACCTGTGAGATGGAGCGTGTCTCTCGGCGGGCAAGGCCTGCCTCACTCCATCCTGGGGGACTGACCCCACGAGATCAGCCTTCGGGACCGCTGGGTGGGTCTGGGTGGGCCAGGACTCCAGCATGACCCTCTCCCCGCCTCCCAGACTCACTGACCCCCTCGCCAACAGCCTGGCTCGGAGTCACACTGGGGCACGTGGCTCTCCAGTCCCGAAACCCTGCTTCCTTCCGGTCGGCAGCCAATGGGGAGGCCGTGTGGGGAGAGACAGCCCAGCAGCCCTGCTCGGCAGCAGCAGGACTCGGGAAGGGGAGCGGGGACTCTCATCTAGGAGGAGCCGGGCAGAGGCACTTCTGGGCCTTTCTGCAAGCAATGGCTGGTACAAGCTCATGTGAAAAGAGCTGGCGCACGACTAAATTCCCCAACATTCTAAGGGACTACAGGGTGTATCACAGGGCGGACGAGCCCGCGTCNGTGCTGCCCGTGAGTGCCGCTCGGGGGCCCGGCCAGTGCGGGCCTCGGGGAGCCTGAACTCCGCGGGCACGCTGCATTTCAACCATCGGCTCGGAGGGACTGCGGCCAGCACATGAGGCGGCACAGGAGCATCTGCACCCCCGGGCAGGGCGCCACGCAGACCCCCGGGCAGGGCGCCGCGCAGATCCCAGGGGCAGGGCGCCATGCAGACCCCCGTCACCACATCTCGGGGCCACCTGCCCACACCCACTGAAACGTGCCCCAGTCCTGGGCTGTGGGTGGGGATGGAGGGAGAACCTGTGAGTCGTCAACGTCAGGTGGGGTGGCCTGTCCAGACGAGCAGCACACGCGGGCGCCCTGTGGGGACACCGGACACCGGGGCCGCCCACTGTTCGGGGGCCCGGGAGGGGCAGTCCCTGTAGGGGAGGCCGTCGTGGAGAAGCGCTGGGACCCTTGGGGCAGCCACACGAGCGGCCCTGCCCCCCACCCCAGCCGGTGCACCTGGACCTGGGCGGGCGCCCCAGCAGTTCATGGGCGTGCTCGCCGGCTGTGCTGAAAGCAGGTCGCCTGCCCCCTGCCAGCTGCCATCGTGACGGCAGATTCCACCCAGTGACGTCCGTGCAGCTGCTGCAGGGCCACTGCCGGAGTGAGGCTGGCACAGGGGCAATGAGCCCCAAGAGGTGCCTGCTGAGGCCGGAGGATGCGGGCGGGCTTTCCGAGCCTGGGCCCACCAAGCACTGATGCCGCCTGTTAACTCGTCTGCTGTGACCGGCAGAAGCCGCCCTCCCAGCCGTGGGGAGGGCTGCGGGGCTGGAAGGCAGAGGTGGCACTCTACCACTGAAGGACGGGGTCCCTGACCTACACACGGCAGGTGCCCGTGAGTCTTGCTCACGTGAGCTGCACCTGTGAGATGGAGCGTGTCTCTCGGCGGGCAAGGCCTGCCTCACTCCATCCTGGGGGACTGACCCCACGAGATCAGCCTTCGGGACCGCTGGGTGGGTCTGGGTGGGCCAGGACTCCAGCATGACCCTCTCCCCGCCTCCCAGACTCACTGACCCCCTCGCCAACAGCCTGGCTCGGAGTCACACTGGGGCACGTGGCTCTCCAGTCCCGAAACCCTGCTTCCTTCTGGTCGGCAGCCAATGGGGAGGCCGTGTGGGGAGAGACAGCCCAGCAGCCCTGCTCGGCAGCAGCAGGACTCGGGAAGGGGAGCGGGGACTCTCATCTAGGAGGAGCCGGGCAGAGGCACTTCTGGGCCTTTCTGCAAGCAATGGCTGGTACAAGCTCATGTGAAAAGAGCTGGCGCACGACTAAATTCCCCAACATTCTAAGGGACTACAGGGTGTATCACAGGGCGGACGAGCCCGCGTCTCCCCGACCCCACACGTTAAAGCCGCAGAAGTGCTGCACTTGCCTTGAACGCCAGCTGGATGGTGTCCAGGGTCCGGGCCGGCTGGCAGACGACAGACAGGGCGACCACGTACTCGCGCAGATCCACCTCCCCGCTGCCGTCCTGGGGAGAGACGCCTTTAGCGAGGGCCCTGCCACCTCCCGAGGGCACGCGTGGCGTCAGGGGTCTTCGAGAGACCTGCTTCAGTTCCCTCAACTACAGGCGTGCTTGTTGGCAAACACTGACTTAAAAGCCAAATTTCTATTTGCATTTGAGAAGCACAGGAGAAGACACTCCAAGAGACAGAGGGGCTAGGAAGATGGGCCTCGAAGGCTGGTCTCTCCTTTGCTTCCAAAATTGCCCCCAGGGAAAAACAGCTGTCCCCACCCCCTACCTCATCAAACAGGGAGAACAGGTCCTCCAGCGACTCAGACTCGGGGACCCCCAGCTGGGCTGCGAACTCGGGGAGCGTCACCCTCCTGCCCTGCATCATTCTAGCGCTTTCTGCGTGCCTGTCCAGATCCTGTTCAAGCTTTTCTGGTTTTAGTCTAAATAAAAAAAATGAAGGGAAGATTGTTTTCAGTAAAGTCACAGAATGCTGAAAATGGAAGCTTTACTGTTCGGTCTTAAGACCCAGCAAACCATGAAGATGACTCCTAGACGGAGCATCAGTCAGTCCTTGGGGAGAGGGGCTCTTCTGGAAGCCGGAGGGCTGACTGTGTCCCTTGCAAGCACTGGGACCCCGCGGCGTGTGGGCCCACTCTGGGACAGGCCCTCCCAGGATGCAGGGCAGGGCTGGGGGACGGGGAGGCTGTCCATAGAGAGACAGGCCAGCCATTCAGGGTTTAAGACACTTCTGTGTGGAATGACGCTGGTGTTTCAAAAAAGAAAAAAATCCAAAACCTCAGAAAGAGCACCGTTAATAATCTCAACCGTCCTCCGCCTGTGATGTCATCAGTGCCGGGCGGGGACCCCGCAGGGCCTGGCAGAGTCAGGCCCAAATGAAGCCCGTGCCCGCTGAAAGGTCTCACTCCTTTGTCCCAGGTGCCCACGAGATGGCTGTCCCGACTCAGCACCCGTGAACAGACGACCAGGGACGCTCACCCCAGGCCCCTGAGCAGCCTGGCAAACTCCAGAAGACAGGTGTCAGCGGGCAGACGGAGCTGGCTTTCCGCCAGGGCCAGCTGGCAGTCCTCGAGCGTGTGGTCGGTCACGCCGACGCCCAGGGCCCTGCGGGAGAGGAAGGCCGGGTCAGCCGACGCCCAGGGCCCTGCGGGAGAGGGAAGGCCGGGTCAGCCGCCCTCAGGGCAGCAGGGGGACTGTCCCAGGAACGCAGCGGCCGGACGGCACCGTCACACTCGGAGGCCCGGACCTGGCCCCTCTCACTCCAGGCTCAGCTCTGACGGCGGAGACCCACGTGACAGTGACGCCTGCGACTCACACGCCCGACTTCCTGCTCCGGGACCCTGGGCGCAGTGCCCTGGAGTGGTCTGTCCCCAAGTGCGTGCGTTTTTAACAAGAGGCTGCCCTCCACGCGGCCTAAGCCGTCTTCCCTGTAAGCAGCGCTTCTGCTTAGCGTTCCCCATTCCGCAGCCTCGGTGAAGCTTAGTTACGCGTTGAAAGTAGAAGTTGGTAACAATACAGGTTGCGTTCAGGGTGGAGGGAGAGTCATGGAGGGAACCAGCTCCCCAAGAACAGGAGCGACCCCCTGGGTGAGACGTGGGGTGTGGGGGTGCTGGAGAAACAGGCAGCTTCACCAGCACAGCCCCGGCGTGTCCGCGCGGCTCGGAGTCTCCCGCCGGTCCTCAGCCGAGAGGAGGACTTGGGGGACAAGCCCTGAGGCATCAGAGGGTGTGGAAGCCGGATGAGAGCACACGCGAGGGGACGGGCCGCTCTGGGGGACCCTGCTCCCGGCCTAGCAGGCAGGACAGGCAGTGCCCCGCGAGTCCTCCCACCCAACGGAGGAGGGCGGGCTCGGCTTCCCTGGGCCGTTCCCACCTGTGCGTGATGCGGGGAGAAGCCGCAGGCCTGCCCCCAGCCCTGCCGGATGAGGCCCCTCCTGTCAGTTCCCCCGCAGAAGCCACATCTTGCGGGGGCCCTGAGCAGGGCCTGGAGGGAGGAGGGAGCCCCTGACCCTCCCCCTGGGCTCCCCCAAGCCTGCAGGATGGGCTGAGGGTGCCCATGGAGCCCACAAACACCCATCACCCCCATATAGGAGCCTTTAATAGGAGCCACTGGGCGGGCGCTGAGTGCTCTGGATGCCAAGACTGTAAACTGGTGATGTTTAAAGAGCATATTTCAGGGACCTCCCAGGTAGCCTAGAGGTTAGGATTTGGCGCTTTCACTGTGGAGGCCTGGGGTCGATTGCTAGTCAGGGAACCAGCCCGTGTGCCAAGCAGTGCAGCCAAAAAACAAGATAACAGCAATTACAGTAAGTCCCAGGCTCAGCACAAGACACAGAGGCTGGACACGGCCGCAGACTCAGTGGCGTGGGGCCCTGGGCCACCCAGCCGTGGGCCAGCCTGGCATCTCTGTGGTCTTGCTCACGAGGGATGGAGCCCGCATCAGGCCCCTCTAGGGACAGGAAGCCACCCCAGGGTGCAGGGCACCCCGCTCCCCAGGCTGGCTCTGCCCTGAGGTCCGAGGGAGGCAGAACCTGGTCATCCCANGAACAATGGGCTTAGCTTCCCGTTGATATTTAAAATCCTACCTGAACGGATAAAAGGTCATACGAGAGACGCAAAGTGACGGAAGCACTGGGAAGCCCTCTAAGAGGCCGTGAGAACGGGAGCGTTCAAAGCAAGACAGACAACCCGTGGCCTCGCAGAGACGCCAGCACGGTGCCGTGTGCGATCGCGCCACAGAGACCCGACCCAGCACTGCTCTGTGCGTAGGCCAGTCTGGCGGCACTGCTTGTGGAGGCCCTAACATGGCGCAGTGCAGCATCTGCAGTGACACACAGAGCCCGTCGCGAAGCAGCGCGTCAGCATCGGCTCCGCGAGACGCTGGGTGACGCGACGCGGCAGCGGGACAAACCTCAATTTCCACTTGATTGTGAAGCTGGCACAGCGTGAGCCACAGGATTTTCAACCTTAAACGTGAACAGATTTACAGCATGGTTAAGTCTCAGTTCCCTGCAGCTCTGAAGCCGGGTCTCCACGCCCCGCTCCCCTGCAGAGGGCACCTCTGAGCAGGCTGGTCTCCGGGAGGCGCTGAGCCTTCCTGGGCACAGACCTGAGGGCAAGGCTGAGCTCATCAGAGATGCCCACGACGCCTGCCCTGGCCCGAGGTCGCACCCTCGCTTGTCCTCCAGCTCAGGACACCTCGTCTCCCCAGCATCAGGACCCTCTGTGCACCCCAGGCCCGAGGTTGTGGCACCCTTCCCACCAGCCACATCTTCACGGCCCGCTCTAAGCTCAGCTGGCCAGGACCCCGAAGGACCCCTTTCCCAGACCCTCTCCCAGCTTCCCCCTGGCTCCTCACCTCCCACTCCACCCTCCAGCCTTGGCGATGCCACCCCTGCCACTTGGGCATGCCAGGGGCCCTGGGAGGACCACCCCTCCCCCCCCAAACACCAGCACACGCCGGCGCCTGAGCCCTGTGACCCCCTGAGCTGCGTGGGTGGGAGCCCCCTTCCTTTCTGGGGTCGAGCTGTGCACTTCATCACTGAGCAGACAGACGCAGCCAGGAAGAGGAATTTGTTCCCCTCCCATGGAGGGGAGGACCGTCAACTTCAGCCCTGGGATCCTGGGTGCAGGGAAGGCTGCCTCATGCAGCTGGACTCCTTGGACTGAACTGAACTGCTGGCCGGTATGGCAACCCCCAAAGTAAGCGGCTCGGGGGCCCCTGGAGGGGAGGACAGCGCAGGCTCTGACTTACGCTCCTGGGCCTCGCCACGTCCACGTGATGGTGTCCTGGTGGCAGGAGAGGAGCCGTGAGTCCCGACAGAGCCCCTCGTCCCCACGATCCCCCTCCTCCCAGAGCCGCCCAGCGCCCTGCTTCAGAGCTGACGGAACAGACTGGAGAGGGAGAGATCCAGAGCTCTGCAGGCTGGAGACGCAGCCTCGCTCTCAGAAACCGGCCACCAGGCGCGCCTCTGCAGAGCCGTAAGGACGGCTGCGCCAGCCCACGTGGCTGCCGGCTCCACAGGCGTTCAGGCCCCACACCGGCAGGCACAGGGTCAGCGCACAGACCTGGGCCCGTGGACCCGGCTCGGAAGCAGGGGCGCCGCACGCCTCTGGGGCCCACAGGCGTCAGAGGGGTCCCACCGTGTCTGCACCAGACCCGCCCCTGCTGTGACCCATCATGACGAGCCTCCCGAGGAAGCTCGATGTGACTCAGTCTCAGTTTTAAAAGGTCCCGAGCGTGAGCTGGGCGGCAGCGCTGCTGAGGGGATGGGGGCCTCACACCAGCGGGCCCGCTCAAGGACGGGCCAGGACTCTGTGACCCACAAGAGCAGGCCTTCAGGAGTGAGCACTCGCTGGACCTGCCTGCCTGCGCGAACGCACACGCTGGAACACCGGGCCGTCCTCGGGCCGGGACACTCGCTGGCCCTGCCTGCCTGCGCGAACGCACACTGGACCTGCCTGCCTGTGCGAATGCACACGCTGGAACACCAGGCCGTCCTCGGGCCTGGGACTCGCTGGCCCTGCCTGCCTGTGCGAACGCACACGCTGGAACACCGGGCTGTCCTCGGGCCCGGGACACTCGCTGGACCTGCCTGCCTGTGAGAACCCACTCACCAGTTTGTTCGGGTACCGCAAAACCACGGGCTGGACAGGGACCCCTGGGATGAAGGCACCTGTGGAGGGAGGAAGGACACCTCTCGTTTCCGCAGCGGCACGTTCCCCGCCCGCACAGCCCGGCTGGGTCTCAGAACAGAGTGGGCTTCCCGGGCAAAGGCCTCCGGGTGCCAGCCGTGGATACCCTGTGCCGGCTGTGGACACTCAGACCAAACCCCAGGGTCGCAGGAGACAGGAGAACACTCTGGGCTGAGGCACTCTGCCGGCGGGGAGGGCCTCCCCCACCTTCTCACAGAGAAAGAGAGAGAACGAAGACACTGCCTACCAGGCTTGAAGGTGATTAAGCAGGTCCTGTTGGTACACGTGCCTTCTGGAAAAATCATTATCTTGAAATGAGAGGAAAAAAAAAATCAGCATCAAAGTGCCGGTTCAGGGGCCAACTTCCCAACCTGCTTCTTCTGGGCCTGATGTGGTTTAGGCGCTTCAAACACATTCAGTGGAGAAAGGTAAGAGGCAGACAGACGTGCTCATGAATCCCCCTCTAACTGCTGGTTTCACTAAAGTCTGGAAGCAACGCAGACAAACAGTGTGCGCCTCCCGATGGCAGGATGTGCATTGCCCACTGGAGCTGCCGCGTGGGCCAGACATGGACCAGCCCACGGGCACAGGCCGGACAGAGGCGCGCGGGCAGGGAGCGTGAGGCTGGGGACGGAGCCTCATGGACCGGGGCCAGGCCCACAGTGCAGACACCCTTAGAACCAGCAGCAAAGTTAATGCCCTGTCACCGGGATCTCTCATCTCTCTGACTAGTACCAACTTCCGGCAGGGGGATGGAAGCTAACTTCCCCGACGTGTTGGAAGATACAGCCCATAAGGCTGCTTTCAACCCTGGGCCCTGGAGGAAAGACCAGCTCCAGGGGGCTGGGTCCAACCCTGGGTCGGGCAGGTGAGCTGAATGGAGGAGGGGGGTCATGCCAGGCTTGTGGGGGTGGCAGCCAGGACCAGGGGCTGCCCATCCATGGGCAGGGGGCTACCAGCAAGGCCGCCACTGTTTTCTGAGCAGCCAGGACCCAGGAGTCCTGTGGAGCTGCAGCTTCTCAAGGTGAGCTAAACGGAAAAGAAAAGCTACGTGCGTATATAGCAGGGGCCACACCGCACCCACGCGACCACTGGCCGAGGATTCTGCCCCACAGCCCAGGCCAGCCTTCCCGGGGCCCCGAGCCAAAGCGTGCCAGGCAAGCTCGGAGCTTTGAGAGGCAAGGCACGCAGCCCAGTGCAGTATGTGGACACTGCTGACCCCGGAGCCAGGCCAGCCGGCTATTTCCGACGGAGAACTTAAAAGATGACTTGGGAACTTCAGATACGAGTGAAAATTAGTTTCCCCGATTTCTTATTTTAAAATGCCAGAACCAAAAATATCTGATATACAAGCACATTTTTGGATTTGCACTTATCAAAAATAATATGAAACACAATGTCTCCAAGGAAGCCAAGTTCCGGCCCTCAGGGTTCTCTTTCCCCTTCGACCCCTACGTTCATGTCTTTCAGAATAAATCCGAGCAGGACACAGGCATGGCCGCCCACCTGTGGCCACTTCCCACCAGACTGTGCCCGCCTCTTGATTTCCTCCACCGTCTTCCTGCGGGAGTCCTGGTCTGTCCGGGACACGAACACCGGCCGGATGTACTTTATCAGAGCTGAAAGAAAGGGCGTGGTGCTCGTGGTGGGTGGGGCCGATGGGCACTGCCCGTGGCGTGGTGAGCTCCCCCGGGGGTTCCCCGCGGGCGGTGCCAACCACAGGGGATCAGGGACAGCACTGAAGCCTCAGAGGACGGCGGGGAGCGTCCAGGACCCCCGACCTGCGGGGCACAGACAAGTCAGGGGAGAGAGGCAGGGCTGACCCGCCAGCCACCTGTGTCACTGAGGGAAGAGCCAGAGAGCCCAGGGCCTGCGGCTGACCTCCCCGGGCCCGCGGCTGGCCTCCCTGGGAAACGGGACCTCTGCAGATATGGCCAAGATGAGGTCACGCTGCACGGGGTAGGCCCTGTTCCGGGATGGGTGTCCTCGTAAGGAGGACCAATGGCCAGGTGATGAGGGAGACAGGGCCGAGGGGACGCGGCCATGGCCGGCGTGTGCCCAGGAGGGCAAGCACACTGGACGCGGGCAGGGGAGCCTGCGACGGTTCTCCTTCAAGACCAACCTGCTGACACCTGGCCCTTTCACTCTGGCCCCGGAGCAATGAGAAGATGCGTTTCGGTTGTTTTACCCCAGGCTCTGCGGTGCCTGTCACCCTCCAGGACACAGAGACCCCTTCTTAGGATCCCCTGGGGTCCAGTGGCGAGAATTCTGTGCTCACTGCCGAGGGCACGGGTTCAATCCCTGCTCAGGGAACTAAAGCCCTGCAAACTGCATGGGTAACAAGAAGACACAGAGGCCTGTTCTCAGCCCCTGGGCTGTGTGTGTGTGTGCGTGTGTGTGTGTGTGTGGGCAGGGGGGCTATTGTGTGTGTGTGTGTGCATGTGCACGTGTGTGTCCNATGGGGGTGCTGATCGCTGCCACAAGGATGAGGGGACTGGAGGGGTGGGGCTCACTTTCCCAGTGGGATGGGGGATCACTCTCTCCCAGCGGGATGGGGGTCACTCTCTCCCAGCGGGATGGGAGATGTGTATAAGAGACAGGTGTGTGTGTGTGTGTGTGTGCGTGCGTGCGTGAGGAGGCTAGTGTGTGTGTTGGCAGGGGGGCTAGTGTGTGTGTGGGGGGGCAGGGGGCGTTCAGGACTCCACGGCCAAAGCTGACGGCGACAAGCAACATGCTGGTTCTTGAATAAGGATTTAAAGGCGGGAAGATACTTCTCAGGAGAGAAAACTCTGACCTGATGGCGAGCGGAGGCCGTGGCTGTCGGTCGCCCTCCTGGCTGGTGAGGCCACAGCTGTGGGCGTCCACCTGCTCTGCCCTAGGCCACTCCTCACTGGGCCCAAGATGGGCTGTGAGAGCTTCTTTTCTGAGCATTTTGCTACTTGTAAACAATAAT
This sequence comes from Raphicerus campestris, assembly GCA_006410735.1. Lineage (NCBI taxonomy): Eukaryota > Metazoa > Chordata > Mammalia > Artiodactyla > Bovidae > Raphicerus > Raphicerus campestris. The sequence goes on along the minus strand of SJYW01053330.1, from coordinate 643 downwards.
ATTTCATGACCTTTATTTCCTGGAGGTCTTACAAAAGCGAAAAGAAAACATTTCTAAAAAGAATAAAATTCTGCCTAGCTGGGCCATGGCACTCAACAAAATCTAAGCGGATCCCAGTGATGCTCTGAACAGTTCGCTTTTTCATGCAATTGAAACAACTTCATCCTTCCTCACTGGTTATTCCTACGCTGCTAAAAAGGACCATGAGGAGAAAGGGAGGTTTGGTGGAACCGCCCAGAAGACTGAGGCAGGTGAGCCCACCCACGGGTACAGCCCAGCAGCTGCCCCGGGACAGAGACGGGCTGGCCCCGGCTTCCAGCGCGTCTGTGAGCTAAGGGAACACGCTCTGTCAGAACTGGAAGGAGCGCTGTAACCTTCANCAGAAGACTGAGGCAGGTGAGCCCACCCACGGGTACAGCCCAGCAGCTGCCCCGGGACAGAGACGGGCTGGCCCCGGCTTCCAGCGCGTCTGTGAGCTAAGGGAACACGCTCTGTCAGAACTCGAAGGAGCGCTGTAACCTTCAGAGCTGAGGGTACTCGTGTGCTAATAAAAAATGAAAATCACAGTAATATCAGAAGAAATCATAACACAGAGTCAAGGTCCAGGGCCTAGTTCGCGGGGGTGGGACCTGAGCAGACGTGC
>SJYW01053328.1:0-19219 GCA_006410735.1 Raphicerus campestris | reverse complement strand
TTTTTTTTTTTTTTTTAAAGAGCTCTGAGAACATCAGTGGGGTTAATTATTTCAAGTTTACACAGAGCAAAAGATCTTGGTATAAAGACAGTGTGCAATGACTTCAAAGTGTAACCACTTAGAAGGAGACCCTGGAAAATATCCAAAATGGTGAGCTTTGTATGTCCCTCTCTGGGACTTCTCTCCCACTTCCTTGCAAGTTATAATGACCTTCATTTGCACAGTTCCTTATAGCTGACCAACATTTTGACATGGCTTATCTCACTTCACGCTCACAGACCACGAGAAGGTCAACAATACCACCATCAATCCCATGTTACAACGGAAGACACTGGGCTCATTCAGCTGATATTATAGAGTGAAGACACATTGATGAACATACACAGTTCCTACCTTCAGGGAGGCTGGTAGAGAACACTGATCTCAAACAGGAAGTGACAACATGGCCCTAGAGTATGAGGGCTCAAAGCAGGGTCAATGACGAGAAAGAGGTTTCGGCAGGAGCTGATACCTGATTGTTATAGGATCAGGTTGGTCCTAGCCCCAACTCATTCTTATTCAGCCTCTTCAAGAGGAGATCTAGCAACTCCAATGAATTTTCAATGGTGAGATTTCAGAACTTATTACCAAGCCAAAATATACTTTGAACAGGCACTGTGTGGGGAAGTGTGGACTCAGAGGTCTCATCTTGCAGTCACCAGATTAGATGTGCCTTCTTCCAGAGATTACGACCAGCCTCCAGGACACTTCTGAGTAGGCCTGTCTGGAAACTGTAGCCTCCTCCACAGAGGCAGAGCATAGGGTAACTCTTCCTGACTTCTGTCTTCAGTATACATATAGATCGCATATACCCGTGTGTCCTTTCAGAGGTGACAGCCAGGAAAATGATGTCAAAATTGTTCAACCACCAAGATGCAGTCTAATAAACCCAAGCCAAGAAGTGTTACTATCGATTGTTTGTGGTCAGAGGGTCTATCCAGAACGACATTTCCTGCTTCATCTATCTCCCTGGAAAAGAGGCAGAGTCTAAGGATTCCACGTGTCCCCTGAGACACTCATGCAGGGGTGGCTGATCCCCTTAAGGTGGTAAACAAAACTCCAGAATTTTTGCCCCAAGAGGCTAGTCCAGGATCTCCAAGGATAGTCATTACTGCCATGGAACATCTGTGTTTTTTCTCTCAGATGCAATAGAAAATTTAAATTATTTGAGGAAAAATAAAATACCACGTTCAGCCACACTAACCTCCTCCCACCACTTAAAACCATCTGGGATAGCAAAATGCGTGAGATAAGTGTTAAATAATTTGCAAAGATGTTATTCCTAGAAATAGTACAGAAGTGCTTCCTCATGTGGCGTGCATGGTGGCCAGGGGTCTGCAGGCTGTCCTGGATCCAGGCCTAGGAAGTGACTCAGACATGGCAAAGAAGCCACGTTGTTGAAGAATATCCCAGGGCTGGATGGGGAATGGCACGGATTCGATGATGATATAAATTCTGCTCTTGTGCACAGATTGTTTTGCAAAATCCAGGCATGAGATCATTTGGCCTGAATGTTTTCCCTGAGGGTTTCTCACAGACAAACACAGTTATCTGAATTGAGTTAGACCAGGGGAAAGGCATTTTGGAAATTATCTGATTGTGCATGTGGACATTAAACATTTCTCATTCAGGGCAAAAACCAAAGGTTTTCCAAAGGCCCCATGAAAGAGAAACCCACAGATTCTCTAATCATTTCTCTTTCTATTAAACCACTCTCTCCAAAGGGCGGGCAACAAGCTGTTGCTGTTGTTTCAGCTGCATTTATTAGATTCGGTGGGTAGATATTTCTGTTTTGTTTTTATTTTTCTTGTTGTTGTTGTTGTGAGTTTGTTTTTAGACTATTCAGGAGAACAAAAGCCCCTAAGACTGCTCATAGTTTTAATTTTCTATCACAATTGAGAGATCATGAATACTGCTAGTCTTAGATCAGCTGCACTGCCTCTCTGCAGAAGAGAATAGTTTTCTGAGCGCATCACACCTCTGCAGGGCTTCTGACCACCTGCATCAGAATCGCCCTGGGGGAGCCCAGTTAAACTGAAGACTCCTGGACTCTAGCCTAGAGAGCTTCATTCATTAGGTCTGGGGCCGAACCCAGGAATCTACAGATGGTTCTGATGTCAGCCATACTTGGGATCCATAGGACATTCTTTTTTCTTTTAAAATTTTATTTATTTTCAGGTTTAAAAAAATTAAAGTATAGTTTATTTACAGTATTAATTATTGCTGTACAGCAAAGTTATACATATATTAATGTATATATTCTTAATATTCTTTTCCATTATGGTTTATCATAGAATATTGAATATTGTTCTCTGTGCTATACAGTAGCACAAAACCTCTGACTGCCGAAGAAAGTGGTCATTTTCTCTCTTTCCCACATCCTTTGCTTGATTCTGCTCAAAAAAAAAATTGTTTTTAATGTCCTATCTTTCTAAAGCTAAAATGTGAGCACTCATCAGAAAGGTAGAGGAGATTCTGCCCGATTAACAGTGTGAAACACCGAAAGACAAGAAAGATTCTAAATTCTAACTGGTTTTAAATTTCTTGAGTGAAAAGAGAGAGGAACAGGCGTCCTAAGGCAGACCTGCAGGATACAGAAGGAAGGAGCCCGTGTCCAACGAGGGGAGGCCTGCAAAGGGGGCCAAGTAGTCAGGTTTTATCTTTTTTTCATCTGCAGAATGTTCAGAGTCAACTTCTACAACAAAGAGACTTGCTTATGAAGGACAGATTCATACAGACTCAAAACCCGAGTATTCTTCATTAGGGAGGAAGATACAAGCACATTTTACAAAATTCTGAAAGAGTGGATAGGGAAAGAATATGCACCTCAAAATTCAGAACACTGGAAATGGGGAATATTCACTCAAGTGTGTGAAAAAAATATTTTAGGTTTATATAAAAGAATACTGAAGAACTCAACTGCTAGTAAACAAGGTACTTCCTATTCCAAGGAACACTAGGTTGGGAGTAGGATATAAATTTAGGAAATATTAAAAAATTGTATGGGCTTCCCTCATAGCTCAGTTGGTAAAGAATTTGCCTGCAATGCAGGAGACCCCGGTTTGATGCCTGGGTTGGGAAGATCCACTGGAGAAGGGGTAGGCTACCTCCTCCAGTATTCTTGGGCTTCCCTTGCAGCTCAGCTGGCAAAGAATCTGCTTGCAATGTGGAAGACCTGGAAAGATCCCATGGAGAAGCAAAAGGCTACCCACTCCATTCTTCTTTCCTGGAGAATTCCATGGACTATAGTTCATGGGGTCACAAAAAGTAGGACATGACTGAGTGACTTTCACAAAGAAATTTATAGATTATAGAATATTTAGGATATTAAGGAACCTAGTGATATTTGAGATGCATGCATGTCCCAATGTTGAAGTTGATTTCCTTGGGGAACACAGGTATTCCTTCAGTTTTCTTGTGGTCACAGGTCAAAATACGGTATTTCTAGAGTTTTCATGTTCTGAGTTCTTTGGGTTATATATCTACTATTTGGCAGCAGCAAAATAACAGTAACTGATTTTCAATTCTATTTGTCCTGCTTACTAGCTGTGGAATGCTGGATAAGTTATCTTATTGATACTTTTCCGGGCCTTGGTTTCCTCATCTATAAAATGAAGACATATATATATATATATTTAGTCATGTTCACAAACATGATCCTATTTCATTGTCATGATAATTCTAAGTATTTTTGCGGTAGATAGGTACTCAGTGAATGATTCTGAATGGTAACATTTCAGGCTGACTTCTGAGTAAACCATGTGTTCTGTATCTGACCACGCAATAGCAGAATGTCCACATCAGAATGTCCCCACTAAAAATATATGGGGAATAAAATGGATGAATATATTTATCCATTAATCAATTAAAAGTACAATGTCACTTATCTCTGAGCTTTCAAAATAACTTATGATAAATGGTTTGACTTTGGTTAAGAAAAAAAAAGCACCTTATTGAATGAAAAATGCTAAGTATTTGCATTTGAGAGGCCACGCCCACTAGATAAGGCTGAGTGGCAGCTGTGTCAAAGGTTCCTTCCTCTCTCCTCTCTTCCTGTTGTGGAGATGAGGGGCAATTAGACTTCCTCTGCAGGACAGGTAGCACCAAACTCTGAGATCTGGATCCTGAGAGAAAAACCAGGACTTAGATGCTTAGGTTGACTGTCTGGAGGTGCTCATAAATTATGGATGGCACAATTAATTCTTGTCTATTCTGAAGACACGTTATCTCTCTGTTCCCAAATGCAACTTTGTACTTCATATTTTGTTCCTCACATGGTTCTAATGGAAAATTAAATAATTTATATTTCCATAAAAACTTTTCTGACTGTAGAAAATGCCATTGTGTAAACAGCTTTTTTTTTCAGGCAATTAACAGTATCCAAAAAAGATTTCGAGTGGCATATTCAAACTCATGTGTCATCTAAGTAAGCAACTGAAAGCAGATGTTTGGATACACAGAGCATTCTCCTGTAGCCACTAAAAGACCACACTGAATTCAGCTCATTAGCCTACTGCAAGTTTGAAAGGTGTCAGGTGTAGGATGCTCTTTTTTCTTCAGAGGTACATCAGTGCTAGCTTAGGACCTACATGGCAGTTTGATCTTTGTACCAATTTCTTACAAGTTTCACTATAAGAGCATTATTGTTGTAATTTTCCCCCAACTAACAGTTTATTTTTTCCAGTGTAACATTGGAAAGAGGAAACATTTTTAAAGGACACCATTCTCTATTTCTAACTAAATCTCTTATGAAAGTTTTCTTCTAAAATATCACTGGTGGCAAATATTTCTTTGACACTTAACACTTTCCAATGTTCAGTTTTTACTTTGATCTCCACATCAAACCCATGAGAGGCAGGGCAAGAATTATTATCCCCATTTTGCAGATTAGGAAACTCAAGTCAGAAAGTTTTGACAGGATATAAAAAGACTTGTTCATTTTTCATACCAGAAAAATACCTTCTTTCAATGATAAAACATCTGTTTTGGCTTCTTGTGGTTTTCTTGAATTCTAAATTATTGCCCACAAGAAACTCCAAAGAAGTCAAATCCAAAGTCCATGTTCTCACCTAGTTAAACTCAGGGGCAACAAATACTATTTCAAAGAAGATACGAGAGTAATGAGAGTAAACTGTACTAATTGCTTTTTATGTACCAGGTTCTATATTAAGTACATCGTGTGTTTTCTCTCATTTAATCCTCCAACATGCCTAAGCAGAGAGGAACTATTATTATTTCTATTTTATAGATGAGGGAGATGGAGCAACTTCTCTAGAGTTAGAGGAATAATATTGGTGAATCCAGTAACCGACCCCTCTCAGTCTGATTCCAGGTTCAGTGCATTCTACAAAGCAAATTCTTTGTCTCTACTGATGAAGCTAAAGAAAGGTGTTTGTAGATCTGTCTGCAGCGAATTGTCTACATCATGTCTTTGTCAAAAAAGCCGTAGCACCTCGTTGCAGTTGCAAATGCAAAATAGTACAGACGCTGGAAATAGTTTGTCAATTTCTGTAAAGGTAGGCCTACGCTTAACAATCTTACTCCTGGCTATTTACCCAAAAGACATGAAAACACATGCCTGTACCAAGACCTCAGTAGGAGTACTCACAGCAGCATTATTCATAATAGCCCCAAACTGGAAGCAACCTAAATGTCTCTTAACTGGTGAATGGATAAACTGTGGTATATCCATACAATGGAACAGCAAAAGAAAGGAAAACCTATGATAGACACAGTAGGATTAGATGCATCTCGAAAGCATCATGCTAAACAAAAGAAGCCAGACACAGAAAACCACATTCCATACGATTCTACTTACATGGAATTCTAGAAACAAAACTATACCAACAGAAAATAAATCACTTGTTGCCAGGAGCCAGGGCTGGCAGAGGGAACTGGCTAAAGAGGAGTTCAAGGGAACTCTTGAGGTTTAATGGAAATATCCTGCATCTTGATTCTTACAGTGGTTGCATGAGTTTATACATTCATCAAAATCCATCCAATGTTCTACTTTAAAGGGGTGAGTTTCATTGTGTGTAAATTATACTTCAGTTAGTTTGATGTCAAAACAAGTCTAGTATTACAAACAGGCCTCAGTCTCTACTGCTGCTACTTTCCAAAAGTATTTGTTACCTGCTGTTGTCACAGCAAGGTTATTACAGCTCTTTTGTTCTCTCATACAGCAACATGGTTTTAGTTGCTAAGTCACATCTGACTCTTGCGACCCCATATACTGCAGCCCACCAGGCTCTTCTGTCCATGGGATTCTCGAGGCAAGAATACTGGAGTGGGCTGCCATTTATTTCTCCAGGGGATCTTCCTGACCCAGGGATCAAACCTGTGTCTCTTGTATCTCCTGCACTGCAGGCAGATTCTTTACCATTGAGCCAGCAGGGAAGCCCCCATTAAGCAATAATTACTTTTCAATTCCCCTCGCCCCTTCAAAGAACACTACAGCTCTCTTCATTTCTTCTCTTCTCAAGTAGTCTACCACCTCTCTCAGGAAAGAGCCTTCCTGAGGTTCAAGTTCGAAGGTCGTCTGCTGCAGAATTCACTCTTGCTCTGGGGAGACCAGGCTTCCCATGTGCCACTAGCAATGAACTCTCCTGCCAGTGCAGGACACAGAAGAGATGTGGATTTGATCCCTGGGCTGGGATGACCCCCTGGAGCAGGAAATGGCAACCCATTCCAGTATTCTTGCCTAGAGAATCCCATGGACAGAGGAGCCTAGAGGGCTACAGTCCACAGGGTCACAAGGAGTCAGCCACGCCTGAGCAACTTAGCATGCAAGGTAGGGAAATCAGTTTTTGTTCTATTCAGGCCTTTGGCTGATTGGGTGAACACTCTGTTTTACTCAAAGTCAACTGATCCAAATGTTAATCTCATCCCAAAACACTCACACAGAAACATCCAGAATAATGTTGGACCACATAGCTGGGCATGGTGGCTCAGCCAATTTGACACATAAAATTAACCCTCATAATTTTCTTTCAACTCTTTTTCTTCGCCAAATTTTAAAGACAAGGAATGGAATTTTAGGCAGTGAGCTCCTCAGAACAGCGTTTTCCAAACTTGGTAATGATGAGGATCCCTTAGAAAGACCTATTAAAACCGCAGATCCTTCCCCTGCAGATTCTGACTCAGGAGGTCTGGGGTGATGTCCAGAACTCTGTAGTTTAAATAACCTCCCCAGGGACTTATGATCAGGCAAATATGGGCAACAGCACCATGAAATAAACCTACTTGCAACCAAGGAATCAGGCTATCTGGTGGAATTTATATGGGCATGGGTCCAATGTCAGTTTACAATCTGAAGTTACTTTAGGGTGCACAACAAAACCATTTAAGAACCCCTTTAGTAAGCAATGAATACTGCTCCAGACTCATCTGGGTCTCCTCCCGAGGGAATCCCACTATGATTGGTGCAACTTCAGAGGCTGATATATTAGATGTTTCCAGCTAATATAGAGGGGCTTCCCAGATGGCAATGTGGCAAAGAATCCCGCTATGATTGGTGCAACTTCAGGGGCTAATATATTAGATGTTTCCAGCTAATATAGGGGGGGTTCCCAGGTGGCACTGTGGCAAAGAATCCCGCTGCCAATGCAGAAGATACAAGAGATGCAGTTTCGATCCCTGGGTCGGGAAGATCCCTTGGAGAAGTAAATGGCAACCCATTCCAGTATTCTTGCCTGGGAAATTCTATGGACAAAGGAGCCTCGTGGGCTACAGTCCAGGGGGTCGCAGAGTCAGACACAGCTAAGCACATAGGCATGGGCATTTATAGGCCCATCATGGCCCTTTATAACCATCAGTTTGGGGAAGAGTCATCACTGTTTTCTGAGTAGCAACTTTTCCAGCTGCACACTGAAGAGATCCAATTTATGCCTTCTTATGAGGCTGAACCAGTAGCCCTTCAGCATCACATATAGGAAAAGAACTCAAAAACTAAAGGGTAAAATACATTTAATACCTTTAAAACAGATACTGCTCTTTCTTATAATCATCATCATCTTCTTTTTTTAGAGAACGGTTTAGCCTAGAGTGGAAAGGACATCAGATAAATATCTTGAAATACCTGAAGAGTGCTCATGTGGAAGAGAGGTTAGGTTTTTCCCCTCTACACTCCCAAGGGACAGAAATAGCCCCAGTGGGTGAAAGCTATTGAGAGTAGGTATTTGGGGCTTGACAAAAGGAAGAACCAGTAGGGAAAATGAGGAGTTACAACCAGAAAGCTTACTGTTCTGCTGGCCCTGCCACTCACTAGCTGTTGGGATCTTAGGCTAACAGTCTACTTGAGTTTTCTGAATTGCAAAATGGGAATGGTAACACATCTAGGGCTATGGTGAGGATTAAACGAAATATTCATAAAGCTCATGGCAGAGAACTAGGCTCATAATTGGTGCTCAATAAGGGGTAGATAGCAAAAGTCAGAACAGTTAGAGCTGTGCAAGGTTTGCCTAAAGGAAGAGTCAATTTTCATCACCAGAAGAGTTCAAGCACAGTCTCCACCCTCCTTTTACAGATTGACGAGGATGGTGGGGTGTGAGGCGTTCTAAATCCTGTACGAGTGGTTGGATTGGACAATGTTTCATGTCCTTTTCACCCTGAGCAATTTTATGCCTCTTAGAAGAGGTAGATAAGACAGTTTTATGCTTGCAAATAATCGTTCTTTTCCTTTTGTGAAAACATTTGCTCTCTCTAGGCAGCCAACCCTCAGCTTTGGGGTTTAAAAATCTGGGACTTGTGATGTGAATTTCTACTGGGAAGTTATGATATTTCAGTGTTCAGTCCTATTCCACCCATTCCGCCCTTAATACCAAAGCTTGAAAATGAATCACAAAGCCATGGCAGAGAACATTCCAAAAGAGCAGGGGAAATAACGGAACCAAAGTTGTGCCTGACATGCACACTGCCTGAAGCAAACTGTGTAATGTCCGGACGATCAAGGAGGCAACATCATCAGATAGTCATGGGACACTGGGACTGCAGTTTCCCCTAAATGTGTCATAAGGATGCACAAACATCTGCAAGAACTGGAATTAAGTTAAAGGGAAATTACTGTGGTCTTCCTGTAAACCCACTGGAAACTCATGTCAGGGGTGTTCAATTAAACATGGTATATTAAATACGTTTTTCTCTCTTCTGTCTGAAAAAGCGCTAGTAAAGATATATTTAGCAAATACATATATATATTCCAAATTAAAGATGACAGCCACTTAAAGGTATAAGAATTTTGGAAGAAGTGGACATAGAAGTGACTGACACAGCAGAGCTGAGAAAGCTGAAATGTAAGAAGGTGCTGGCAAAGAGACACACAGTGAGGAGCAGGCCTGTTCACACCACAGAACTGGCCCATTCACACCACAGAGTCAGCCCGTTCACACCGCAGCGCCAGCCCATTCACACCACAGAGCCCTGGAAAGTCTCCGGAACTGGAGTGTTAAGTATTACAGAAGATGTCAATTAAGAATGGAAATGAAAATGGGACTAGCTGACAGCTGTGTAAAGAGAATTTATAGCCCCATCCTTTCCCCTCCCCCACCCAGTAGGCAACTACCTCTTACCCCCACCCTCTAGTTTAGAAGCTAGATATTTATTCTCTGGAAAATATAATCATAAGAAGTTCCCCATTCTGGGATACCAGCACGTCTTAGATCTTAGAGGAGGATGGGAGGGAGATGTATTATTGAAAATAGAGGCTGAAGAAAAATTGGTGTCTGGGGACTTCCCTGGTAGCCCAGTGGCTAAGACTCCAAGCTCCCAATTCAGAGGGCATGGGTTCCATCCCTAGTCAGGGAACTAGCTCCTGCACGCCATCACCACAGCCAGCTTGCCACCTGATCTCCCCAGAGTGGAACCTCACATGTAACAAGCCCCGCGTTTGTACCTTTCAATGAGTATCTCACTCTTAAACCTGATCAGATAACTGAAGATGATACGTGAGGAAAACCTCCAACCGGAAAGAGAACAAAATATAAAAGAGAGGAAAAAGAAAGAAACGAACTTAGAGGAAGTTGAGATAGTACCAAGAATTTTAAAAAGAAACAAAACTCCTAACATCCTCAGAGAAATGGGAGATGTTGTGTCTATGAAACAGGAACTGGATGTTATAAAGGAATAGTCAGAAGATTAAAAAAAAAAAAAGACCTTTGAAAATAAAAGCCATGACAGGTGTAATGAAAAATTCAATGGACAAATTGAAAGATAAAATCTCTTTTAGAGAGCTGATGAAAAAAGACAAAAGAGAGGTAGTAAAAGAGAGAAAGGATTTAAACAAAGGATAAATCCAGAAAGCTCTACCTCTGACTAACAGATGCTCAAGGAAGAGAGAAGAGGAAAAAATAAGCAAAGAAAATTATGCAATAGTTTTAAAAATTTATCAGTGTATGATGGCATTATTCTCTAGATTCAACATACCCATTATGTGATCAACCTAATGAATAAAAAAGATTCACCAAATCACATCATTTTAAATTGCAGTGGGAATTACACTGGGAATAAAAATTCTAAAATTTCCAGAGAGAGAAAAAAAGTTGGTTAAAAAAAAAGTGAGACTATGGGAAGTGGGAAACAGAAGGGCATCAGATTTATCAACAGCAACATCAGAATCTAGACATCAATAGAACAGTTATCAGCTGACATTTACTTCAGAATTATCAGGCAAAGGGATGTGGAATTTCGTACCTAACCAAATTACCAAGTACAAGGGTAGGACAATGACATTTTAAACATTCTAATTTTCAAAACCTTTACATTCTGAGTGTTCTGAGGAACTACGAGAGTGTTCGCTAACAAAATGAGTGAGGGGGAAAATAAGAAAGAGGAAGATACGGGATTCAGAAAACAGGATCAGGGCAGACTTGGAAATGCGCTGCTCAGACTCTCTTGAGGAAATGACTTATTGCTCAGCTGAAAGGAGGATGGTTAGTTGACAGCCTCTCTCTGGTAGCCTTTGGGTTATGCTTCAGCTTTGAGCCAAGGTTACATTCTTCTTGAGGTGGCCCCTGGTCACTGACTGAGCAAGATGGTAACAGGACCTCGTCCTTTCTGCTGCCAGGGGCCTCTCAAGGGGCAGTGCCCTGCAGCTCCTCGTGGGGCTGCTGGACTCGTTGCTGGGTTTGCAGCACCATGTGACCACTCTCCTGTCCACCCTACTCTTCCCTCTCCTTGTGTAGGCACTACTCCTCAATACATCACTTAAGTCAGTCTTAGAGTCTCCTCCTCAAAGAATCCAGCTAGTCCAGGACCTAAAATAAGAGAGCAGTGAAGGGCAGCCCGAGAATAATGGTTGTTCAGCAGGTCTAGAAAGCAGCCAGCCCACATTAGGGGAGAAACCCTTCAGGCTCCCCAGAGGAAATCTTCAGATTTAAAAAAAAAAATTTGATTAGGACAACCTGTCTTTACCACGAGAAAAATTGTTTTAAGTGGGATTTATGACAGTTTTATGGGAGAGTCTAGAAAGATTCACGGAAGTATTTCCAAGACTAAGAAAAAGGAAAGGCAAATAACTACAGATAAGACAAAAATAATAAGAGAAGAAATATAATTACCTTATACTACATAGCGTGGCTGATAACGTAAATATATAAAAGCTAAATGTCTCCATCAGCAGATGAATGGATAGAGGAGATATGGTACGTATATTCAATGAAATACTACTCACCCATGAAAAGGAACAAAATTGGGTCATCTGTAATGGTATGGGTGGAACTAGAGTTTGTCATACAGAGTAAAGTAAGTAAGGTATAATAAGTCAGAAAAAGGAAAAGAAATATATTAATGCATATATATGGCATCTAGAAAGATGGTACTGATGAACCTATTTTCAGGGAAGGGATANGCAGCGCCAGCCCATTCACACCACAGAGCCCTGGAAAGTCTCCGGAACTGGAGTGTTAAGTATTACGGAAGATGTCAATTAAGAATGGAAATGAAAATGGGACTAGCTGACAGCTGTGTAAAGAGAATTTATAGCCCCATCCTTTCCCCTCCCCCACCCAGTAGGCAACTACCTCTTACCCCCACCCTCTAGTTTAGAAGCTAGATATTTATTCTCTGGAAAATATAATCATAAGAAGTTCCCCATTCTGGGATACCAGCACGTCTTAGATCTTAGAGGAGGATGGGAGGGAGATGTATTATTGAAAACAGAGGCTGAAGAAAAATTGGTGTCTGGGGACTTCCCTGGTAGCCCAGTGGCTAAGACTCCAAGCTCCCAATTCAGAGGGCATGGGTTCCATCCCTAGTCAGGGAACTAGCTCCTGCACGCCATCACCACAGCCAGCTTGCCACCTGATCTCCCCAGAGTGGAACCTCACATGTAACAAGCCCCGCGTTTGTACCTTTCAATGAGTATCTCACTCTTAAACCTGATCAGATAACTGAAGATGATACGTGAGGAAAACCTCCAACCGGAAAGAGAACAAAATATAAAAGAGAGGAAAAAGAAAGAAACGAACTTAGAGGAAGTTGAGATAGTACCAAGAATTTTAAAAAGAAACAAAACTCCTAACATCCTCAGAGAAATGGGAGATGTTGTGTCTATGAAACAGGAACTGGATGTTATAAAGGAATAGTCAGAAGATTAAAAAAAAAAAAAGACCTTTGAAAATAAAAGCCATGACAGGTGTAATGAAAAATTCAATGGACAAATTGAAAGATAAAATCTCTTTTAGAGAGCTGATGAAAAAAGACAAAAGAGAGGTAGTAAAAGAGAGAAAGGATTTAAACAAAGGATAAATCCAGAAAGCTCTACCTCTGACTAACAGATGCTCAAGGAAGAGAGAAGAGGAAAAAATAAGCAAAGAAAATTATGCAATAGTTTTAAAAATTTATCAGTGTATGATGGCATTATTCTCTAGATTCAACATACCCATTATGTGATCAACCTAATGAATAAAAAAGATTCACCAAATCACATCATTTTAAATTGCAGTGGGAATTACACTGGGAATAAAAATTCTAAAATTTCCAGAGAGAGAAAAAAAGTTGGTTAAAAAAAAAGTGAGACTATGGGAAGTGGGAAACAGAAGGGCATCAGATTTATCAACAGCAACATCAGAATCTAGACATCAATAGAACAGTTATCAGCTGACATTTACTTCAGAATTATCAGGCAAAGGGATGTGGAATTTCGTACCTAACCAAATTACCAAGTACAAGGGTAGGACAATGACATTTTAAACATTCTAATTTTCAAAACCTTTACATTCTGAGTGTTCTGAGGAACTACGAGAGTGTTCGCTAACAAAATGAGTGAGGGGGAAAATAAGAAAGAGGAAGATACGGGATTCAGAAAACAGGATCAGGGCAGACTTGGAAATGCGCTGCTCAGACTCTCTTGAGGAAATGACTTATTGCTCAGCTGAAAGGAGGATGGTTAGTTGACAGCCTCTCTCTGGTAGCCTTTGGGTTATGCTTCAGCTTTGAGCCAAGGTTACATTCTTCTTGAGGTGGCCCCTGGTCACTGACTGAGCAAGATGGTAACAGGACCTCGTCCTTTCTGCTGCCAGGGGCCTCTCAAGGGGCAGTGCCCTGCAGCTCCTCGTGGGGCTGCTGGACTCGTTTCTGGGTTTGCAGCACCATGTGACCACTCTCCTGTCCACCCTACTCTTCCCTCTCCTTGTGTAGGCACTACTCCTCAATACATCACTTAACTCAGTCTTAGAGTCTCCTCCTCAAAGAATCCAGCTAGTCCAGGACCTAAAATAAGAGAGCAGTGAAGGGCAGCCCGAGAATAATGGTTGTTCAGCAGGTCTAGAAAGCAGCCAGCCCACATTAGGGGAGAAACCCTTCAGGCTCCCCAGAGGAAATCTTCAGATTTAAAAAAAAAAATTTGATTAGNCCTAAAATAAGAGAGCAGTGAAGGGCAGCCCGAGAATAATGGTTGTTCAGCAGGTCTAGAAAGCAGCCAGCCCACATTAGGGGAGAAACCCTTCAGGCTCCCCAGAGGAAATCTTCAGATTAAAAAAAAAAAAATTTGATTAGGACAACCTGTCTTTACCACGAGAAAAATTGTTTTAAGTGGGATTTATGACAGTTTTATGGGAGAGTCTAGAAAGATTCATGGAAGTATTTCCAAGACTAAGAAAAAGGAAAGGCAAATAACTACAGATAAGACAAAAATAATAAAAGAGAAGAAATATAATTACCTTATACTACATAGCGTGGCTGATAACGTAAATATATAAAAGCTAAATGTCTCCATCAGCAGATGAATGGATAGAGGAGATATGGTACGTATATACAATGAAATACTACTCACCCATGAAAAGGAACAAAATTGGGTCATCTGTAACGGTATGGGTGGAACTAGAGTTTGTCATACAGAGTAAAGTAAGTAAGGTATAGTAAGTCAGAAAGAGAAAAAGAAATATATTAATGCATATATATGGCATCTAGAAAGATGGTACTGATGAACCTATTTTCAGGGAAGGGATAGAGACACACATAGAAAATGAACTTGTGGACACAACGGGGGAAGAAGAGTGTGGGATGAGTTGGGACAGTAGCATTGACATATATATTCTACCATGTATAAAAAGATAGTGGGAAGCTGCTGTATAGCACAGACAGCTCAGCCGGGTGCTCTGTGATGACTTAGAAGGGTGGGATGTGAGAAGCGGGAGGCTCCCCACGAGAGGGAGGGGAGATATATATATACACACATATAGCTGATTCACTTTGTTGCACAGCAGAAACTAATACATTGTATAGCAATTACACTCCAATTTAAAAAAATTTACAAGCTAAATGTCAATTACATTTTAAAAATTTTATAATGTATTGGGGGAGGGGAAGGAGGGATGGTAGTGAAAGAAAGTTCAATCCCCATTCTACCATTGGTTAACAAGTCAACAGATAATGTAGGTGTGTCTAAAACTGACTTGCCTGTGAGAGCAGTGTACATATGACAAATATCAGGAAAAACCACTGAAAGAATTCAAAATTGTCACCTCTGGGAAATGGGACTGGAGTGGAAAGTGGAGGAGTGTTGTTTTCCTTTAAAAATCTTGTGATACAATATAATTTTGTGCATGCATTGGAGAAGGAAACGACAACCCACTCAGTGTTCTTGCCTGGAGAATCCCAGGGATGGGGGAGCCTGGTGGGCTGCTGTCTATGGGGTTCGCCCAGAGTAGGGCACAACTGAAGTGACTTAGCAGTAGCAGCAGCAGACCAAAAAATGAATTTACAAAAAGAAAGATTTGGAGGCAGGAAGCTGAAACTGCATCAACAGCTGTTGTTCCCAGCAGGAATCTGCAGAAATGACTGAGGGAAGAATGGCGGCAGGAATATTGCAGGCTGACGTTTCCCTGATCCCAGGACTCACCCCCTAGGATGTGTGACGGTTGCAAGCTCTCCTCCTCCAAGAGTCTGATTCTTTATAAGCTGAGAGCCTGTGATCAGAGAGTCCTTCCTCCGTTAACTACTTCCTGGTTTATCGAAGTTGAAATTTCCTGGCCTATTCATGGATGTTATTGATTCTGGCTGGAATTTTTATTTATTGCAAGAAAAGAGAAAAAAAATAATTATTGACCTGCTGGATAGGGAAAACAAGAATGTGATAATACAAGTGGAGGAAATACAACTCAGTGAGCTACTTTTATCAGAAAATACTTTCAACCTGCTCCCCAGTGGTCTGAGGCAGGCTGGGACAGAGATTTAAAAGCAGGTTGCAGGAGGAAACTTCCCGTAGGTCAGGATAAGGAAGAACCTTTGTGTTTTTTCCCCATGCTGATGAACAGATTGTCCTAGGGAGATTGGGGTGGGGGAAGGTGGTGCTTGCTCAAGATAAGACATGATAAAAGGAGCCAGAGAGAGGTTATATAAAAACAGCAGAGAGATGGAGAAACACATGAAAGGCATCTTAAATGATGGCTTTCAGAAGAAAGAGATCACAGGGAGGAGGGGTGCTCAGTGGTGATGTGGTGTGGATGCTCTGATTTGGAACTCACCCTAGTCTGAAGGGTGATTTGGGGAACCCCAGTGGCTCAGTGGTAAAGAATTGCCTGCAATGCAGGAGTCACAAGAGATGTATGTTCAAATGCTGGGGTCGGGAAGATCCCCTGGAGAAGGAAATGGCAAGCCAGTCCAGTATTCTTGCCTAGAGGATCCCATGGATGGAGAAGCCTGGTGGGCTACAGTCCACAGGGTCACAAAGAGTCAGACATGACGTGACTNACCCCAGTGGCTCAGTGGTAAAGAACTGCCTGCAATGCAGGAGTCACAAGAGATGTATGTTCAAATGCTGGGGTCGGGAAGATCTCCTGGAGAAGGAAATGGCAAGCCACTCCAGTATTCTTGCCTAGAGAATCCCATGGATGGAGGAGCCTGGTGGGCTACAGTCCACAGGGTCACAAAGAGTCAGACATGACGTGACTTAGCACACACACAGCAAAAAAGATATTAGCAAAGAAGCTAGGTTTTGAGCTGAGTTTTNTATTCTTGCCTAGAGGATCCCATGGATGGAGAAGCCTGGTGGGCTACAGTCCACAGGGTCACAAAGAGTCAGACATGACGTGACTTAGCATGCACACAGCAAAGAAGATATTAGCAAAGAAGTTAGGTTTTGAGCTGAGTTTTCAGGGGAAGGCATAAAATTAATGGCAACTTTTCACTTTTTTATTTTGAATATATTTAAATTTCTTTTACCTTTAGTAAGTTTTTATGAATTTAATTGTAGGTTCACAGGAGGTTGCAAAGATAGAATAAAAGAGGTTCCATGTCTCTGTCACCCAGTTTCTCTCAATGGCTACATCTTAGCTAATTATGGTAACAGAATCATGAAAATTACATTAATACAGTGCATACGTTTATGTGTATGTGTGTGTATAAACATATATCCCCTGGAGGAGGGCATGGTAATGCCTTCCAATATTCTTGCCTGGAGAATCCCAGGGACAGAGGAGCCTGGTGGGCTACAGTCGATGGGGTCATAAAGAGTCAGACATGACTGAAGCGACTCAGCACACACACACACTCATATATGTATATATATACAGTTTCATTCCATTGTAACATATACGTGGATTTATGAGGCCATCACAACAGTCAAGATACTGAATATTCCACGACTACAAAGACCTCCCTACGGCTACCCACCTCTTCTCTTCCTCCCGCTCTGTTACAGTCCCACTACCTGTCTCTCCCTACCGTTCCTAACCTCTTGCAACCACTATGTGCTTTGTCATTTTGAGAATAAAATAGATTCTTACGATATGTGATGTTTTAGAAACCTTTTTATTTTGTATTGGGGTATAGCTGATTAACAGTGTGATGATAGCTTCAGGTGGACAGCACAGGGACTCAGCCATACATACATGTGCATCCGTCCTCTCCCCAACAACCTTTCCATCCAGGCTGCCACAATATGTGACATTTTATGATTGGATTTTTTTTTCACTCATCACAATCGCTCTGAGGTCCATCCAAGCCTTTGTATTTATCGATAATTAAACACAATAGTATGTTTAACCAGTAACCTATTGAAGGGCATTTTGATTGTTACCAATTTTTTGGAGTATGAAACGGATATTTTAGCTATTTCCAATGAAGCTACTATGATCACTGCATCCAGAATTTATGTGGACACAAATTTTCATTTTTCTGGGATAAATTTCCAAGACCACGATTGCTGGGTTGTATAATAAGAGAGTATTTAGTTTTCTATGAAATTGCCATACTATTTTCCAGAGTGGCTGTACTATTTTACACTCCCACTAGTAATGGGAATCACTGAAATCCAATATCTTCACCTCTTTGCCAGTAATTGGTATAGGTTTCTTTCTTTTTTTGAAAGATCAGAAGCTTCTTACTACCTTCCATTTTTTCCTCCTGAATTTATTTATAAATTCAATATTCTACATAGGTGTGTGTACACACACACACACAGATATACGTTCAAAACATGACAACAGGGCAAACAACTGTTAGCACACTACCCAGCTTAACAACTGGAGCATTACTGTATCCAGCTTCACTCCTTTGCCTTCCCCACCAAGAGAGTAATCATACTCCTGACAGTATATCCCAGTTCTCTGCGGGGAAAGCTCTAATCTACAGTGCTTGTTCATTTCTGGGATGTAAATACTTCCACATGACTGATTTCAAGATGTCACGCTGAAGTAACTGAGTGTGGAGCTAGGAAGAGATGGACAGAATCAGCTCTTACCAGACCGGACAATCCTGTCCCAGCACTACTTTCCTGAATTTAGTATTAATATTTATCATTCTAGGAAGAAACTATATACACATATGTAACATATAATATTATTATATAGTATATATATAATAGTGGTAGGCTAAATAATGAAACTCCAAGATATCCTAATCTTGTGATTGTTATCTTACATGGTAAAGACTTTCCCAATGTGGTTAAATTAAGGATCTTGAGATGGGGAGATCAGCTGGGATTATCCAGGTTGGCCCTGGATACAATCGCAAGTGTCCTGATAGAATGAAGGCAAGAGAGAACTTTGACTAGGAGAGGAGAAAGCAGTGTGACCTTGGAGGCAGACATTGGAGTGATGTGGCTAAGGGATACTGGCAGCCATAAGAAGCTGGGGAAGCAAGGAACTGTATTTTCCCTAGGGCCATCAGGAAGCACAGCCTGCTGACACCTTGATTTTAGACCAGAGAGACTGATTTCAGACTTCTGGCCTCTAGGACTGTGAGAAAACGATAATCTGTTTTTGTAAGCCATCAAGTTTGTGGTAATTTGTTACAACACCTAGAGGAAATAAAATCACATATATAACGTTTTACACATACGTACTAGGCTGAGTGCCAAAGAACCAATGCTTTTGAACTGTGATGCTGGAGAAGACTCTTGAGAGTCCCTTGGACTTCAAGGAGATACTTCAAGCTCCAATACTTTGGCCACCTGATGCGAAGAGCCAATTCATTGGAAAAGAGTCTGATGCTGGGAAAGAATGAAGGCAGGAGGAGAAGGGTGAGATGGTTGGATGGCATCACCGACTCAAACATGAGTTTGAGCAAATTCTGGGAGACAGTGAAGGACTGGCGTGCTGCAGTTCATGGGGTTGCAAAGGGTCAGACATGATGTAGCAACTGAATAACAATTAGTAAAATATCTATCTAGCTCATTTTAGCTAGATTTTATTTTTATAAATTTGCTATATACATGTAGGTTCTGGGAATCATATTTTATTTACTA
>SJYW01053321.1:623712-642304 GCA_006410735.1 Raphicerus campestris | reverse complement strand
CAACCTAGATAGCATATTCAAAAGCAGAGACATTACTTTGCCGACTAAGGTCCGTCTAGTCAAGGCTATGGTTTTTCCTGTGGTCATGTATGGATGTGAGAGTTGGACTGTGAAGAAGGCTGAGCGCTGAAGAATTGATGCTTTTGAACTGTGATGTTAGAGAAGACTCTTGAGAGTCCCTTGGACTGCAAGGAGATCCAACCAGTCCATTCTGAAGGAGATCAGCCCTGGGATTTCTTTGGAAGGAAAGATGCTAAAGCTGAAACTCCAGTACTTTGGCCACCTCATGCGAAGAGTTGACTCATTGGAAAAGACTGTGATGCTGGGAGGGATTGGGGGCAGGAGGAGAAGGGGACGACAGAGGATGAGATGGCTGGATGGCATCACTGACTCAATGGACATGAGTCTGAGTGAACTCTGGGAGTTGGTGATGGACAGGGAGGCCTGGCATGCTGCAATTCATGGGGTCGCAAAGAGTCGGACACAACTGAGCGACTGAACTGAATTGAATGAGAGAAAAGTTAAGTTATTACCATGAGTAAATACCTCTAATTGCAGTGACTTTTTAAACGAAAGAAAGTTGCTGACATAATAAATTGTGGATTTGTATATGATCCAAGTATTTAGTCTGACTATCTTAGCTGTATGACTTGAGCAAGCCATTAAACTTCTAGGGTCCTCATTTTTCCATGGGAGACTTGGATTGTATCATCTCTGTGGATCTCTGGAACTCTTAAATTCTAATATCCTAAAAATGAGAGTATTTCTTCTTTAACCTGCCACTAGACAGAATTGGATTTAAATAGTTTTGATCAGATAGAGTATATATCATGTTTAAAAACAAAAATGAAAAACATGTGAAAAATAAGAAAAGTTTCCCCTGAATTTCTGGTGACTTTCATCATCTTGAGCTTGCACCCCAGTGGGAGGAACAACTATAGATTTAACAGTTCACAGACAAATTTCATTCTTGCTGGCTCTGGCCCTCATCTTGGTTTCCAAAATTTTAAACTATATGATTTATGATCATAGTTCGAGTTCTCATATGCGGCTGAAACCAAACTAATGTCTAGAGAAGTAATGGCAATCTTTATCTTTGAGAGTTTCAGCCAAGGTTGTTTTCTTAACATTTTTTATGGTATAGAATTGAATTGCAAGTCAGTACATATAACTGTTGTGAGTGTGCTTAGCCTCTCAGTCATGTGTGGCTCTTTGTGACCCCATGGACTGTAGCCTGCCAGGCTCCTCTGTCCCTGGAATTTCCCAGGCGAGAATACTGGAGAGGGTTGTATTTCCTTCTCCAGGGGATCTTCCAATACACACCTCTGTGTTTCCGGCATGGCAGACTGATTCTTTACCGCTGCATCACCTGGGAAGCCTGACATGTGGATACATACAGCTGATTTACTTTGTTGTACAGCAAAAACTAACACAACATTGTAAAGCAAATTATACCTCAATTTTTAAAAAATGAGAACTGAACCAAACACAAAATTCAAGAGATTTCTTCTTTTCCAAAGGACTGATCAAATCTAAATTGACAGTTCCTAGGACTTCCCTGTAACAAAATGACCTCTTCTGTGTTCCCTTTTAAGATGAAACCTCATTTCTCAAATGTTTCCACAGATTCATGAAAGGCAAAATCACAGCACAAGTAATAAAGGCAATTGATGTGATTTAGCATTGTTGATGTCAATTTACCGCCAAATGGATAAAATATGTGAGAAAAATCAAGTGAGAAAGAGAATTGCCATCATCAACTCCTATTCTGAGCTCTGATTCTGGTATATTTTCCTTCTAAGGGATACTAAAGCCAAATGATAATTTACCCATAGAAATCTTTCAGGACTAAAATCTTTATAGAATANATATGTGAGAAAAATCAAGTGAGAAAGAGAATTGCCATCATCAACTCCTATTCTGATCTCTGATTCTGGTATATTTTCCTTCTAAGGGATAGTAAAGCCAAATGATAATTTACCCATAGAAATCTTTCAGGACTAAAATCTTTATAGAATAGTACCAACACTAATAATTTTTCTAGACTTTACGATATTCTTCTAGAAAATATTATGGACAGTTGATACACAGCTGGTTGATTTAAGACTGGCTCTGTACCTTAATGCAATTTCTTCAGGGCTAAATTACATACTAAGCTATAGTTCTAGAAAGGAAATTAACACAAAATTTACATATTTTATGTATTAATAATTAGTAATTTTTGGAATGTATTTGAGGCACATTTGATACACTGTAAATGATATGATTTTGTGATTACTTTCCCTCATTTTAAATAATGCAAAGGACAAGAGATGAAGTGTAGTATTTAACTTTCTATACCTGTACTATTTGACAACATGAATATTTTTTGTGGAGATTAGTCAGGAGAGCGGATCAGTCAGGTTGCAATGCGATTTTCAATAATTGTGCTACTCATGTTAAATTTGCCTTTCAATTATTACTGCATTAAAAAAATTTTGATTGTCACAGTGATATGAAAATAATCAGAATGCTATCAATAGTCTTTATAAAATTGCCACAAAGTTTAAAAATCAGATAGGATTAATAATCAAAAGTGACATAAATGTCAAGAAATTTTGAGTAAACTTTGTTAAATGATTACCACAGGTAATTAACACATCCATCACCTCACAGAGTTGCCATCTTTCCTCCCACCATGGTTGATATTAGCACTATTCTAGGTTAAACCCTCGGAGAAGGCAATGGCACCCCACTCAGTACTCTTGCCTGGAAAATCCCATGGACGGAGGAGCCTGGTGGGCTGCAGTCCATGGGGTCGCTAGGAGTTGAACACAACTGAGCGACTTCACTTTCACTTTTCATTTTCATGCACTGGAGAAGGAAATGGCAACCCACTCCAGTGTTCTTGCCTGGAGAATCCCAGGGATGGGAGAGCCTGGTGGGCTGCCGTCTATGGGGGCGCACAGAGTCAGACACGACTGAAGCGACTTAGCAGCAGCAGCAGCAGCAGCAGCAGGTTAAACCCTAATTATTTCCTATTTTGCTCATTACAGAGACTTGCACACCTGGTCCTCTTGCCTCCAGTATCTGCGAGATGTGAGCATGTCTCGTTTATCTTTGCATCACTTTGTAAACAGTATCTAGTTTACATTATCCATCCTTTCATTCCCAGGATATTTATTGAGCACTTGTGGTGTAGCACACACAATTTTAGGTGCTTGTAGTTAAATACCAAGCAGGTTATAGGGCTAAAAAGTCACATGGGAATTGGATACGTTTGTCATTCAGTTGTATTTGTCTGCTTTTGTGTAAGTCGGCCAGAACACTATCTCTCCATAGCCTGACTCTCTGAAAGCTCTCCTTCTCGTTATCCTATACTTCACTTGCTATGCTCCCTTATCAGTGATTCTGACTTAAAACTAGAATAACTATTGTTGATCTTATAATTCATAGAGATTTCTTAGAAATGGAATAAACTCCTGATCTAAAACTCTTCTAACAAAAGACAATTCCACTGACCAAGGTGGAATATGATAATCATAAAGTATAATATGTATGTTCCAATGAAGGCAAGGATTTTAATTTGTTTTGTTGACCTCCATATTCTGTGAATTTAAAATAGTGACTAGCATATAGTAATTGCTCAATAAAAAGCTGTTCACCCTATACCCCAATAGAAAATAAAAAGTTTAAATTAAAAATAAAAACATAAGAACAAAAAGTTGTTCACCAATTAGTAGAATAATCATTTTATATCCAAGAAAAATTTTATCAGTGAAATATTACTTAGAATACTTTTCTGTCTGGAAATAGTGTTGCGAACAAAAACATACAACACAGAATGTAAAAGAAGCTGAAAAACTCAAGGTGATTTTACAATGAAAAAATTTCCAGGGATGGGAGGTGGACAACTTGGGCTCCAAGTGTTTTGCCATTAACTTGCAATAATATGACCTTTGACCATTTTAAACTTTGTGAACCTCAGTTCTCTCTTATGTGAATTAGGGGTGTTAAAAAATATCTCTAAACTCTCTTCCACTGTGTTAAATCTATAGGATTGTTTAAAAGGAATGCCATCTCACTGGAATTTCATAAAACCTTATTTGATTCATTTTTAGACTACTTCCATCAGTTGCTGGTCATTTTTTTTTAATGTATTCTAAATGTATTAATGTCTCAGACTGGGATGATGATGGTGAATGGGCAGGCAGTAATACAAACAATGCTATCAACTTACAGGAAAAATTGTTTCCAACAGCTGAGGCTTTATCAGAAATGAAATAAAAAGCTAGGAGATCGGAAAGTAGGAAGCACAATAGGATGATGAATTTTTTATCTTTGTCTTCTCTGATGTCTTTGAATTTAGGTTGTGAATAGCAGGAAGAGGGTTAAATTGACATAGATTGATCTAGGAAGACTGAATTTCTTTCCTGAAAATTTATCATAGAATTTCACATTTCTGTGTGTGTGCTAAGTCATGTTCAACTCTTTGGGACCCCATGGGCTGTACTCCACCAGGCTCCTTTGTCCATGGGATTTTCCAGGCAAGAATATTGGAACAGTTTGCCATTTCTTACTCCAGGCGATCTTCCTGACCCAGGCATGGAATTTGCTTCTCTTGTGTCTCCTGCATTAGCGGGTGGATTCTTTACCTCTGCCCTACCTGGGAAGTTCTTCACGTTTTTACCTGATATTAAATTTATTTTCTATATTTTTAATAGTGATATGCCTTAGATCTATTACTCATATTGGATTTAAATAGTTTCTAACAAATTTGCATAATTTGGTAAAACAATATATTTGATCAAATAAAATTGAAAGAAACTATCAATATCTATCATTGATGGTTATTGATAGTTTCTTTCTGTGCCAAGTTCTCTTGAGAATTGACAGTTAGGTAAAACATTATAACACATAACTCACTTTATCAAGGATTGCCATGGTACATGCTGCTCTTGTTATTTATCCAAATATACAGCTTTCCAGGGTTCTCAGTGGTAACTAGAATTCTTGGACAAAAGCAAATACTAACCACAGAGTCTGAATCAAGCAGACAAGCAACTTAAACAGTAGGCAATTTTTTCAGATTGACCTTTCTTTTGCCCTCATCGAGAGTCAGTTACTGATGCCTGGCTTTTCCCAGGATTCATGACATGAAATCTTTATCTTAAGAAATATTTATTATAATAGATAGCAAATACTTAATGTGTATTTTTATTATGTGATGCCTATAGAATAGCACCAGGGATTTTGTTATATCTGCCCATAGTTTATCTAAATGTAAGTTTTTAGAGGACCTGATTCTGTAAATACATAAGAATATCACAATGACTTCTGTTTGGGCTAATTTACACTAGCCTAAAATTACTACTATGCTTCAGACTAATTAATTGAAAAGAGTAGAAGGACTTTATTATTCTGCTGAGTCTTTTTAAAAGATTAAATGAAAAGTTTATATATACAAATCTTGACCTCTTAGAAATTTCACAGCACTATATTTTTTTAAGAAAAACATGTAATTTGTAAGTAACATCTATAACAAACACTAATTTTAAAACATAAGTTTAAATAATTCAAAGTTCAGCATCTCATCATGAAGCTGTCTGCAGTGAATTTACCAAACATCTCTGAACCTAGTCACTGGTGTCCAAATACTCGATTATGATGTAAGTATAAAGTACTAATGTTGCATATTGATTTCTTAAGACATCTCCCTGATTATAGATTCATGTCATTTTCAAGGAAATCATAGGACATTATGTCATCAAAATTTATATTAATATTTTGTATTTTTAATTCAAATTCTTCAACTCCAGTCCTCTTGCCACAAAATTACCTAGTGTTAGTATTTTCTACTCTGTTTATGCAGCTTCTCAAAGAATTCATCCAGTCCCAAGTCCTCAAATCTAACCTAGTTATCATCAAATTCATTCAGTTATCAATCCCATCAATTGATATTTACTGAATGTCTTCCAACCTATGAGGGACTGCTGAATACAGTGGTGAGATTCTCTCTCCTCCTGGACTTTCTTTGCTCTTGTTTTTTTCATTCATTTTTTCATTCAACAAATATTTAATGGGCTGCTATTTTGTTTCAGGGAAAATACTAAGTGGGAGGAATGATAATTTCTCGGAAAAGAGAGACAGATGATTTCAAATTCATGAAGTAAGTGCTATTAAGATAAAGGTTTTTTACACAGGAAGTTGTGGAAGATTGATGGGCATGGGTGTTCAAGAAAAGGTTCTGCATTGTCTAGGGTCTGGTGTAGGACATACTCAAGCCAGTTGTCCTGGTTTGGGTTTCCCTAGACATTGACCCTGAGACAAGGATTCAAGTGCAAGTATTTGTTTGGGACACTTGATGAGGAGCAGGGAATTGAGACAGAGAGGAGAAGGAAGTCGATATAAAGTATGCGTGACCAAACCAGGTACTATCATAGGCAGACTAGACTCAGTCCCTCTCAGAAACTGTGAGGACAAATTGTGATGTGCAAGCTGGAGTGACCCACCTCCCTCCTCTCTCTCCTCCAGTGTGAGGAAGCTGGTTTTTATCCATCGACCTCCTGCTCATCCTTGTTGCTTCTGAGGACCCTGACTCTGTCATTTCCTTATGCATGGTTGCATGTGCACCTCTGGATAAATAAAACTTTAGATCTGTAAGTGCAGATCAGCATTAAGCAGCCTTCACTGTGTGTAAATGAATATTGCGGACATAGGCACAGGGTAGCAGCATTATCTGTTAAGTTAAGTATTTGAACAGAAGGAGTTAACACAGGAAATTANATAAAACTTTAGATCTGTAAGTGCACATCAGCATTAAGCAGCCTTCACTGTGTGTAAATGAATATTGCAGACATAGGCACAGGGTAGCGGCATTATCTGTTAAGTTAGGTATTTGAACAGAAGGAGTTAACACAGGAAATTCAAGACTAACTTTTCACAACTGCTAAAAGGACAAACAGGAAAAGGTGAGGAGATATCAAATCTAGCAAATACAAGAAGCTGCTTGGACCCCTAGGACTAGAGGAACACAGGGAAGACTGAGTCTGGGAGCCAGCATTGTGTCGCAGACATTGGAACCACTGAGGGAACAGGGCAGCTGCTGGAGATGCTGACTGAAGAGGAAGAGAATAGGATATTCTGATTTTATTCCTGCTCCTGTTCTCCAGCATCTAGCCAGTACTTGCCATTGACCAAACGCATCTAAGAAGATGTAGTCAAAGAAGCGTGGCAGTGTGTCTTGAGGAAGCGTGGCAGTGTGTCTTGAGGGATCGAGCCCTGTAATACACAGTAGAACAGAGAAAGGCAGGGGGCAGACCTGAGAGCCAGCAGGCAAGTAACTTTAGGATGTTGCCTAAGCAGAGTTTTCAGGATTTCTCCTTCCTCATTTTACATTGCACCACTTGCCTCCAACTCAACTCTATTGCTTTGAGGGTAGTCTCTTTCTTAATCCCCAAATAACCATGTATTCAGGTTGTTTTCCCCATCTACAATCTTCCTTTCTACATTCTAATCATCTTTCAAAGTCCAGGTTGTGTCCTTCCCCGCCCCCCCCATTCCAACTAGCAACAATGATGGTCTCTTCTCTGAGATGTGTGTGTGTGTGTGTGTGTGTGCGTGACAGAGAGAGAGAGAGAGAGACACTATTCCATGCTGCAGGCATCGGCTCCTATTTATTTAATGTTTTACTTGCCCCTTCCCGTGTCCCTGGAGGGTAGAGACCTGTAAAAATTAAGATGACAGTATACTGTTTGATGGGACTTCCGGGTGACTCAGTGGTNTCGGCTCCTATTTATTTAATGTTTTACTTGCCCCTTCCCGTGTCCCTGGAGGGTAGAGACCTGTAAAAATTAAGATGACAGTATACTGTTTGATGGGACTTCCGGGTGACTCAGTGGTAAAGAGTCTGCCTGCAATGCAGGAGCCGCAGGAGACACAGGTTTGATCTCTGGGTTGGGAAGAACCCTTGGAGGAGGAAATGGCAGCCCACTCCAGTATTCTTGCCTGGAGAATCCAATAAACAGAGGAACCTGTCAGGCTACGGTGTATAGAGTCTCAATGAGTTGGACACAGCAAAAGTGACTTAGCAGCAGCAGCAGCATACTGTTTGTTAGGAAAGCAAAGATAGCACTGCTGACCATTTTCTCCTGGAAACAAGGATCATCTAGGCTGATATGACAGTTTTTCTCTCATCAGGGAACTGTAACCCTANTCCATCTAGTCAAGTCTATGGTTTTTCCAGTAGTAATGAATGGATATGAGAGTTGAACTGTAAAGAAAGCTGAGCACCAAAGAATTGATGCTTTTGAACTGTGGTGTTGGAGAAGACTCTTGAGAGTCCCTTGGACTGCAAGGAAATCCAACCAGTTCATCCTAAAGGAGATCAGTCCTTGGTGTTCATTGGAAGGAATGATGCTAAAGCTGAAATTCCAATATTTTGGCCACCTCATGTGAAGAGTTGACTCATTGGAAAAGACCCTGATGCTGGGAAGGATTGGGGGCATGAGGAGAAGGTGACAACAGAGGTTGAGATGGTTTGATGATATCTTTGATTCGATGGACAAGAGTTTGAGTGAACTCCGAGAGTTGGTGATGGACAGGGAGGCCTGGCATGCTGAAATTCATGGGGTTGCAAAGAGTAGGACNAGGTTGAGATGGTTTGATGATATCTTTGATTCGATGGACAAGAGTTTGAGTGAACTCCGAGAGTTGGTGATGGACAGGGAGGCCTGGCATGCTGAAATTCATGGGGTTGCAAAGAGTAGGACACGACTAAGTGACTGAACTGAACTGAATTTTTATAGTGACTGATGATATTGAATATTTTTTTATATGATTAGTTGCCATCTGTATGCTGATGAAATATCTGTTTGAATCTTTGCTCACTTTTGAGCTGTTTTGTTTTAATCCTCTTATTGTTGAGTTATAAGAGTTCTTTACATATTTTGGATACACGTTCTTTATCAGATATAAGTTTACTGAATATCTAGTCCTCACTTTTGGGCTTGTCTTTTTATTTTTTGACAGTGTTTTTTAAGGAGTTGAAGGTTTTAATTTTGATAAAGCCAAATATCAACTAGTTCTTATGGACTCTGCTTTTGGTATTATATATGAGAAACCTTTGTGAAACTTCCGGTCACAAAGACTTCCTCTTGTGTTTTCTTCTTTAAGTTTTATAGTTTTACTGTTAGGTTTACGAACCATTTTGTTTTTTTTTTTAATATGATATGTGGTATAGACAAGCTCATATTTCTTTTGGCATCTGGACGTCCAATTGTTCCAGCACTATTTGTTTAAAAGTTTGCCCCTTTTCCACTAAATTACCTTTGCTGCTGTTCAGTCACTCAGTCATCTCTGACTCTCTGTGACCCTATGGACTGCAGCACACCAGGCTTCCCTGCCCTTCAGAATCTCCTGGAGCTTGCTAAAACTCATGCCCATTGAGTTGATGATGCCATCCAACCGTCTTGTCCTTTTTCATCCTCTTCTTCTCCTCAGTTCAGTTCAGTTCATTTCAGTTGCTCAGTCGTGTGTGACTCTTTGCAACCCCATGAACTGCAGCACGCCAGGCTTCCCTGAATGAACTCCAACTCCCGGAGTTCACTCAGACTCACGTCCATCGCATCAGTGATGCCATCCAGCCATCTCATCCTCAGTCGTCTCCTTCTTCTCCTGCCCCCAATCCCTCCCAGCTGCAGAGTCTTTTCCAATGAGTCAACTCTTTGCATGAGGTGGCCAAAGTACTGGAGTTTCAGCTTTAGCATCATTCCTTCCAAAGAAATCCCAGGGCTGATCTCCTTCAGAATGGACTGGTTGGATCTCCTTGCAGTCCAAGGGACTCACAAGTGTCTTCTCCAACACCACAGTTCAAAAGCATCAATTCTTCGGCACTCAGCCTTCTTCATGGTCCAACTCTCACATCCATACATGACCACAGGAAAAACCATAGCCTTGACTAGACTACCTAACCTCAATTTTTCCCAGTATCATCTTTTCTCATTGAGTAGGCTCTTCACATCAGGTGGCCAAAGTATTGGAGCTTCAGCATCAGCATCAATCCTTCCAATGAGTATTCAGGATTGATTTCCTTTAGGATTGACTGCTTTGATCTCTTTTGCAGTCTAAGGGACTCTCAAGAGTCTTCTCCAGCACCACAGTTCAAAAGCATCAATTCTATCAGTGCTCAGTCTTCTTTATGGTCCAGCTTTCACATCCGTACATGACCATTGGAATCTTTCTCAAATAAATTGGTCCTCCCTACTAGTATGAGTTTATTTCAGGATTGTCCAATTGGTATACTATTTCTTAGCCTCACACTCACCCTTATATACTCTGCTGTGTGATGCTGGGACTATGACTGCAAATATTTCTGCTTTGCTGACTTCCTCTCGGTTAGCCTGACATTAGGGGGCACTAGACGGAGACTGGGAAGCTGATGGGAAAAATGGAAGATTATTGTTATGTACTCTTCCTGTCAGAGAATAGTTCTTTCTCCAGGTAATATATTCTATTTTATTTTATTCCCCACACTTTCAGACTAGTCTCAGAATTTCCAGCACTTAGGCAGTGGCTCCTTCTTCAATATCTAAATCCAGCTTTCCTCCAGTCATGTAAGTTCTGATAACCTAAAGGCTTCTCTTTGTCCCTCTAAGACCTGGGGCTGGAGGCTGCTTTCTGTGTTTTCTCCCTTTGTTACTGGACTGTTCCCATGTTGCTTGTAGCCTTGCAGTATCTTCCAGTTAACCCATTCTCTGTATCAAATGCACTATCTTTAAAATGGTTGGAGTGGTTTTGGTTTTGCTGACTTGACACAGTGTCACATTCACATTCATTTTATTTTTCTGGAAAATATGATAGTTTCAAAGGGGAAAATATATATGAAGTTCACCACAGAACCTTACTATTTTTTTTTTTAAAATCTGGTGATTTGCTAAAATAAAAGCAAATCTTAGGCTAAATTCTGCTACACATTCCAACTCCCTTTTGACCAGCAGGAATAAAAGCATTACCGGTTTTGTAAGTCAGTGAAGTCCCAGTTTCTATCCTTTTAAGCATTTGACAAGAACACTTTGTAAGGGAAAATTCATGGAGACAGATACAATATATTATAATGGCAGAGTTCAGCCAACCTTCCAGTCAGTTCAGATGGGAGGCTCTTCCAAAACTACTTTCACACAGCTCTGAAGCCTAAATTGTGGAATAAGCTTTAGTTCTAAGGACTGTAGGCCGACTAGACTCATACAGCATTTCCATGCCATGTGTAAAAGTCCAGTCTCCACATCTTGAACAACATGTTTCACAAAATATTCTTTTTAACAAGCACTCTGGTACTTTTTAGAGATAATAGTAGTGAAGACAGTTACAGTAAGACCTCTGAAATGTGAGCACTTGATTAGAATCTTTTAAATACTTATTATTCATACATGGATTTAGGGTATTTCGAGTGATGACTAACTACCCCTGGAGTGTAAAGAAGAATACATCCACCTGCCCACATAGTATTTCTTGATATTGCAGCTACATTGTAAATTATAGTCAGCATAACACAGAGCCTGGTTCATATCTTAGAAGAAGAGAATTCTTTCCCTGAGCTCTTTGCTTCCCTTTCCATAAATATTACTGGGGTTCTAGTACCTTGATCAATGATATATGCCTCAAACCTAAATCTGTTAAGTAGATTTATAAATATTTTGTTAGCTTCCTAAAGTTTAACATTATTAAATTACACAAAGAAGATTAAAATT
The DNA here is from genome assembly GCA_006410735.1 of Raphicerus campestris. Classification (NCBI taxonomy): domain Eukaryota; kingdom Metazoa; phylum Chordata; class Mammalia; order Artiodactyla; family Bovidae; genus Raphicerus; species Raphicerus campestris. Next base: position 630,578 of record SJYW01053321.1, on the reverse strand, counting down.
TTATTTGTGACTTGTGTTTATGTAAAAGTTTTCTTATTTCTCCCAGAACAATTCTGCTTGATTTCTCTTGTCTTAGTGTGTTATTGATAACAACTCTTTTCATGTCACTCTGACTAGTAATCAGGTTTGGAAAACATAATATTTGATAATTCTAGTAAATAGAGTAATAAAATGAATCATGTCCATTTTCACTGTCAACGTGCTAAATTAGTTGTGTGAACACATACAAAGCAATGCTCTTTAGTTTTCTAACAATGTTCTTTATTAAGGTTGGAGGGTGGATTGTTATTTAAATCATTTTCCAGAATTGCTTTAGATTTTATCTTCTCTTCCTAACCCTCTACATGGATGTATGAGTTACATATATGAATTTAAAGTATTTTTTCTCTGCGTATTAGAGTCTGTAATTGAAAAATGAAACTTTGATGAGAAAAATATTTTAGAGAAAAGTGAAACATCCATTTGTTCTTAGATTATAGATGAGAATTTTCAACCAGGAAATGTAAATTGCTAAGGAGTGATTCAGTGTAATTTACTGCNGAGTCTGTAATTGAAAAATGAAATTTGATGAGAAAAATATTTTAGAGAAAAGTGAAACATCCATTTGTTCTTAGATTATAGATGAGAATTTTCAACCAGGAAATGTAAATTGCTAAGGAGTGATTCAGTGTAATTTACTGCATTAGTCTTAATTATACAAAACGAAGAATCATATTTACATAGAAACTTGAAAGTCTACTGCAGTGCTGTTGAAAGCATTAGTATAAAACTAAAACCTCTGGCTTTTAACTGACTTGATCAAAGCCATTTAAAGAATACAAAATAAAGTGTAAAGAACCAGAGAATCACTTAAAACTTCAAACAGTAGGAAAGAAGAGTGTGCGTTCTAAGCACCTTGAAACTTCAATAGTTAGTCTTGAGTTAACAGCTGAGCCAAAAACTGAACCTGAACCTGAGACAAGATGACTGTACCTCACTTCTGTGAAAAAAAAAAATCATACTCATAAAAAGCTTTTACAATGAAAATTTTCTCCAATATTTGCATATAAGAGAGACTGGAAATCTTTCTAGTGTGCATTAGCTTTAGATGTAGAGCTCTTGAATTTCTTACAGATGCTTGAGAGAAAATTCTTTGTAGAAGTTCTAAAGAAGATTTGAAAATAACCCCAAGAGATGGAGTTATATGCTCTTGGGATTTGATTGAAGAACATACCTGATAAATCCAGACTTGTCAGGATAATGGATCTGGAAATATTAAGTCTAACACAACTTTCAGTTCTTACTCTCTGTTCTTTCTTCATAGAGCAGATGAAGAATAATCTATAATCCCTTTTCTTTATAAAGGTAAAAGGCCATGCTGCTTATCTTGCCTGATCAGGCCAGCCTTGTGGATGGTGGGCTTTCCTGGTGGCTCAGAGGTTAAAGCGTTTGCCTCTGATGCGGGAGCCCTGGGTTCGATTCCTGGGTCGGGAAGATCCCCTGGAGAAAGAAAAGGTAACCCACTCCAGTATTTTTGCCTAGGTAAGTTTTTGCCTAATCCTCAACTCTGGGCCAGTAANTCTGCCTCTGATGCGGGAGCCCTGGGTTCGATCCCTGGGTCGGGAAGATCCCCTGGAGAAAGAAATGGTAACCCACTCCAGTATTTTTGCCTAGGTAAGTTTTTGCCTAATCCTCAATTCTGGGCCAGTAAAGTTCGTGGATGACAAAAGGTTTTGATTTCCCTTATTCACTGAAGAACTATTTACTGTTAAATAACCTTATAATTGAAATTTAAAGGCTTTTACTTTGTCTAGCCTTACGAAAATAAAGCTTAGAGAAGTGATTTAATTTGATTCTGAACTCTATTCAATAACAGCGCTTTGTAGTTCCATTAAAGGTCAGGGCAAAAGGTATGGAAAAGGAACAAGATANTACTTTCAGATTTATAGCAAACACCTTTAATTTATCACCGTCTACTTTCAAGCAGTATTATATGTAAAAAGCTTAAGACATTATGCTTCTTTTACTAATCTCTGGTCTTTGTTCTATTTGTGTCATGTATTTAACTTCTGCATATGCTGTAAATCCCATGTTGCATTGCTATCAAATTTCCTTAAAAGAAATGTAAGCAATAAGAAAAAATTTTATATACAAAGGCATATTTTCTGGTTTCAAGCCTCTTCATTTCTTTGTTTCTATCCAAATACATATCTTGTATTATTTTCCTTCTGACTGAAGAATATGCATTAATATATCTTACAATTGAAGTCCACCAGTCTGAGGGTAATATACTAGAAGGATGAGCTCCTAGAATATTTGGTTTTGAAAATCATGGGGCTTAAGTTTGGGAAAGCACAAGAGAAAAATAGAGACTCTGCTTTTAAATGCTGATCAAAAATCTCAGATGCTACAAGTCCCAGCAGAGACATATACATTTAGAAAAGGACCTGCATCACACACTTGCTGATTTACACAGCCTTCCTGAGAGTCAGGAGGCATCTGGGACTACTTCTATGGATGGAAACACTGGTAGCAGACTTTTGAGGATCTTGTTCTACCATGCTGATCCCATTTTGATCTACCATGCTAGCCATTTTGATATCCTCCTTTTAGCCTATTAGTGCTGAAGGCCTTCTCCACCTATTGGCTGGCTAGCATCAACTGCATGAGGCAGGACCTCATGGCAGCCATGCCAGTGGCCAGCCTTGTCTATCAGCACACCTACAGTGGTTGGCTCTCCCACAACAGAAAGGTACATGCAGCCCAAGTAGGGAACACCTCTGGAAAATTAAGCCTTACTGGCCAAAAGGGAGAGTGCTGCTGCATCCAATAGGATGTTTGATTCATAAGTCACTTATCCAGGTCCAGGAAGAGTTTTGCAGAAAAGCAAAAGCTAAAAAAATTCAGCACCACAATTCAAGTTATATAAACATTTTTAAAAGAACTCTTCTAAGTAGAAAAGAAAATATAACTAGAAGTATGAAAATTATGGAAGAAAAGTTTCATAGGTTGGTAATGGCAAATATAAAGTAAGGGTAATGGTGTGTGTGTGTGCTCAGAAACTCAGTCATGTCAGACTCTTTGCAGCCCCTGGACTGTAGCTGGCCAGACTCCCCTGTCCATGGAATTTTCCAGGCAAAAATACTGGAGTGGATTGCTGTTTCCTACTCCAAGGGATCTTCCTGACCCAGGGACTGAGCTTGCCTCTCTTATGTCTCTTCCACTGGTGAATTCTTTACCACTGCACACCTGGGAAGCCCAAATGTAGTAGACCAACCACTTATAAAGCTACCAGGAAAGTTAAAACACAAAAGTAATAAAACCATCTCTAGCCACAATAAGTATTTAAGAGAAACACATACACACAACAGATGTAAAATATGACATCAAAAACATAAAACCTAGTGTGGGGACTAAAAATGTAAGGTTGTCAAAATGTGTTTGAACTTTGGAAATCATCAAGTTAAAATAAGCAACATATCTGTGAACTTCATGATACCCAGAAACCAATAACCTGTAATAAAGCTTTATAAATACACAAAAGAAAAAAGAAAGGGATCCAAACATAACACAAAAGATAGTCAAGTAATAAGGGGACAGAACAAGAGAAAAAAGGAACAGAGAAGAACTATAAAAACAAGCAGAAAATAGTTTAAGATGACAATAAATACATGCATACAGAAATACTCAGTCACTATAGTCATGTCTGACTCTTTTTGACCCTATGTACTGTATCTAGCCAGGCTCCTCTGTCCATGGAATTTTCCTGGCAAGAATACTGGAGTGGGTTGCCACAGCCTCCTCCAGGGTATTTTCCAAATCCAGGGATTGAACCCATGTCTCCTAAGTTTCCCATATTTCAGGTGGAGTCTTTACCACTGAGTTACCAAGGAAGCTGCTCAATAAGTACATATCTATCAATAATTACTCTAGAAGTAAATGGAATACATTTTCCAGCAAAAGATGAAGCAGTTGAATGGATTGAAAAATAAATATATGTGCTGCCTATAAGAGATTCATGTCAGATCCAAAGAAAAACAGCCCAAATGAGCAAGTACAGAAAAGCATTCCATACAAATGCAAACAGAAAGAAACCTGGGTATGAAATGTATATATCAGACATAACATTGTTTAAAAACAAAAACTGTAAAGAAGGACATTTCAGTTCAGTTCAGTCGCTTAGTCGTGTCTGACTCTTTGCGACCCCATGAATCACAGCACGCCAGGCCTCCCTGTCCATCACCAACTCCTGGAGTTCATTACATAATGATAAAACAATCAATCCAACAACAAGATATAACACTTGTAAGTATATATGCACCGAAGCACCTATATATATAAATATATACAAAGCAAATATTAACACACATAAAGGGAGAAATTGACAGTAAAATAATTGTAATAGGAACTCTGATACTCCACTTAATTCAATGAACAGATCATCCAGACAGAAGATCAATAAGATCTTTGATCTGTTGATCAATAAGATCAACAGGCTTTGAATGGCACAATAACGCAGATTGACCTAATGTTTCATAAGGGCAGAATATAGCTTCTTTTTAAGCGCAGGCGTGCTGTGATTCATGGGGTTGCAAAGAGTCGAACGTGACTGAACTGAACTGAACTGAATATAGCCTTGGTGACATAGCGGTGAGTATAGCTGCCTTCAAAGTGCATATGCAACACTCTCTAGGATAGAACACATGCTAGGCCACAAAGAAGTCTCAATCATTTTAAGAAAATTGAAATTATACCAACATATTTTCTGATCAAAAAGGTATAAGAATTAAGAAACCACTAAAAAATATAGCATGCAACGAAACTACCAATGGATTACTGAAGCAAACAAAGAAAAAGTGTTTTTAAAAATCAGAATATAAATGAAAATGGAAACACATGACAATATATATATGATTCAGCAAAAACTGTTATAAGAGGGAAATTTGTAACAATACAGAATACTTTAGGAAACAAGAAAAATGTTGAATAAACAATCTAAACTCTCGCCAAAAGGGACTAAAAAAAGAACAAACAAAACCTAAGCTAGTACAAAGAAGCTAATTATAAAGATCAGAGAAGAAATGAATAAAATAGAAACTAAAAGAAGAAAAGATTAATGACAGCAAGAGTTGGTGTTTTGAAAAGATAAAAACTATGGATAAACTTTTAGTCATACTCATCATAAAAAGAAGAGAAGGACCAAAGCAACACAATTAGAAATGGAAGAGAAGGAATTAGAAGCAAGAAAACAGAAAAACAAAGGATCAAAGCAGTTACTGCAAACAACTGTTTGACCACAAGTTGAAAACTTAGAAAAACTGCATAAATGCCTAGAAATGAACAATATGCCAAGAATGAATCAGAAAGAAAAAGAAAATATGAATCAATCAATAACCAGTGATGAAATTGAGTCAGTAATCAAAAAAACTCCCAACAAATAAAGTCTATGACCAGAGTGAATTCTACCAAATATCTAAAGAAGAGTTAACAATTTTCAAACTAATAAAAAAATTAAAGAGGAATGAATGTCTTCTAACTCATCTGAGGCCAGCATCACCCTGATACCAAAATAAAACAGACACCACAGAAAAAGAAAATTCAAGGCCAATATCATTGATGAACATACTTGCAAAAATCTTAAACAGAATACTAGAACACTGAGTTCAACAATAAACAAAAAATTCAAACATCATGATCAAGTGAACTTATCCCAGGAATGCAAAGATGGTTCAATAAGTGCAAATAAATTAACATGAATCACCAACATAATGAAGAATAAAAATCTTGTGATCACAGTAGAGACAGACAAATCATTTGACAAAATTCAAAAACCACTTGAGATAAAAGCTCTCAACAAAGTGGGTATAGAGGAAATATACCTCAACATAAAAGTCCACACATGACAACACATAGCAAACATAATATTCAATGATGATAAACTGCAAGCATTTCTTCTAAGATTGATAATGAGTAAAAGATTCTCAGTATTGTCTCTTTTATTCAACATAGTATGAAAGTCCTATTCAGTACAATCAGACAAGAAAAATAAAAGGAATCAAAACTGGGAAAGAAGAAGCAAAACTGTTACTCTCTGCAAATGATGTGATACTACATTTAGAAAATCTGAAGTTTCCACAAAAAACTATTGCAACTAATAAATAATTTCAGTAAAGTTGCAGGATACATAGTTAGCATACATAAATCTGTTATTTCTATACAGTAGCAATATATTATAGAAAAGAGAAATTAAGAAAACAATGTCATTTATAATTGCATCAAAAATTAAAATATCTAGTAATTAATCTAGGAAGTGAAAGGAAGTGAAAAGGAAGCGAAAGGAAAAGAAAGAGGAAGTGAAAAACGCTTATCCTGAAAGCTATAAGATACTGATGAAAGAAGCTGAAGACAAAACAAACAAATATAGATAATATTGTACTCTGGACTGAAAGAATGAACATTGTTAAAATGACTATTATATCCAAGGCAATCTACAGATTGAATGCAATCTCTATCACACAATGGCATTTTTCACAGATATAGAAAAAAATGATACTAAATTTGTATGGAATCACAAGAAAACCCAATTAACCAAAGAAGTCTTGAGAAAGAAGAGCAAAGCTGGAGATATCATGCTCCTTGACTTAAAATATACTACTAAGCAACAGTAATCAATATAGTGTGCTACTGCCACAAAATCAAACACATAGATCAAAGAACAGAATAGAGAGCCCAGCAATAAACCCATATTTATATAGTCAATTAATATATGAAAAAGGAGGCAAAAATATTCAATGGATGAAAGACAGCTTCTTCAATAAATGGTATTGGGAATACTGGAGAGCTACATGCAAAACAAACACACTAAATACAAAATAAATCAAAATGGA
>SJYW01053321.1:608460-623640 GCA_006410735.1 Raphicerus campestris | reverse complement strand
TGTGATATCATTTTTATCCCTTTTGTTGACTTATTAATTTCCAAATGTTACTTTCAGATTTATAGCAAACACCTTTAATTTATCACCGTCTACTTTCAAGCAGTATTATATGTAAAAAGCTTAAGACATTATGCTTCTTTTACTAATCTCTGGTCTTTGTTCTATTTGTGTCATGTATTTAACTTCTGCATATGCTGTAAATCCCATGTTGCATTGCTATCAAATTTTCTTAAAAGAAATGTAAGTAATAAAAAAAATTTTATATACAAAAGCATATTTTCTAGTTTCAAACCTCTTCATTTCTTTGTTTCTATCCAAATACATATCTCGTATTGTTTTCCTTCTGACTGAAGAATATGCATTAATATATCTTACAATTGAAGTCCACCAGTCTGAGGGTAATATACTAGAAGGATGAGCTCCTAGAATATTTGGTTTTGAAAATCATGGGGCTTAAGTTTGGGAAAGCACAAGAGAAAAATAGAGACTCTGCTTTTAAATGCTGATCAAAAATCTCAGATGCTACAAGTCCCAGCAGAGACATATACATTTAGAAAAGGACCTGCATCACACACTTGCTGATTTACACAGCCTTCCTGAGAGTCAGGAGGCATCTGGGACTACTTCTATGGATGGAAACACTGGTAGCAGACGTTTGAGGATCTTGTTCTACCATGCTGATCCCATTTTGATCTACCATGCTAGCCATTTTGATATCCTCCTTTTAGCCTATTAGTGCTGAAGGCCTTCTCCACCTATTGGCTGGCTAGCATCAACTGCATGAGGCAGGACCTCATGGCAGCCATGCCAGTGGCCAGCCTTGTCTATCAGCACACCTACAGTGGTTGGCTCTCCCACAACAGAAAGGTACATGCAGCCCAAGTAGGGAACACCTCTGGAAAATTAAGCCTTACTGGCCAAAAGGGAGAGTGCTGCTGCATCCAATAGGATGTTTGATTCATAAGTCACTTATCCAGGTCCAGGAAGAGTTTTGCAGAAAAGCAAAAGCTAAAAAAATTCAGCACCACAATTCAAGTTATATAAACATTTTTAAAAGAACTCTTCTAAGTAGAAAAGAAAATATAACTAGAAGTATGAAAATTATGGAAGAAAAGTTTCATAGGTTGGTAATGGCAAATATAAAGTAAGGGTAATGGTGTGTGTGTGTGCTCAGAAACTCAGTCATGTCAGACTCTTTGCAGCCCCTGGACTGTAGCTGGCCAGACTCCCCTGTCCATGGAATTTTCCAGGCAAAAATACTGGAGTGGATTGCTGTTTCCTACTCCAAGGGATCTTCCTGACCCAGGGACTGAGCTTGCCTCTCTTATGTCTCTTCCACTGGTGAATTCTTTACCACTGCACACCTGGGAAGCCCAAATGTAGTAGACCAACCACTTATAAAGCTACCAGGAAAGTTAAAACACAAAAGTAATAAAACCATCTCTAGCCACAATAAGTATTTAAGAGAAACACATACACACAACAGATGTAAAATATGACATCAAAAACATAAAACCTAGTGTGGGGACTAAAAATGTAAGGTTGTCAAAATGTGTTTGAACTTTGGAAATCATCAAGTTAAAATAAGCAACATATCTGTGAACTTCATGATACCCAGAAACCAATAACCTGTAATAAAGCATTATAAATACACAAAAGAAAAAAGAAAGGGATCCAAACATAACACAAAAGATAGTCAAGTAATAAGGGGACAGAACAAGAGAAAAAAGGAACAGAGAAGAACTATAAAAACAAGCAGAAAATAGTTTAAGATGACAATAAATACATGCATACAGAAATACTCAGTCACTATAGTCATGTCTGACTCTTTTTGACCCTATGTACTGTATCTAGCCAGGCTCCTCTGTCCATGGAATTTTCCTGGCAAGAATACTGGAGTGGGTTGCCACAGCCTCCTCCAGGGTATTTTCCAAATCCAGGGATTGAACCCATGTCTCCTAAGTTTCCCATATTTCAGGTGGAGTCTTTACCACTGAGTTACCAAGGAAGCTGCTCAATAAGTACATATCTATCAATAATTACTCTAGAAGTAAATGGAATACATTTTCCAGCAAAAGATGAAGCAGTTGAATGGATTGAAAAATAAATATATGTGCTGCCTATAAGAGATTCATGTCAGATCCAAAGAAAAACAGCCAAAATGAGCAAGTACAGAAAAGCATTCCATACAAATGCAAACAGAAAGAAACCTGGGTATGAAATGCATATATCAGACATAACATTGTTTAAAAACAAAAACTGTAAAGAAGGACATTTCAGTTCAGTTCAGTCGCTTAGTCGTGTCTGACTCTTTGCGACCCCATGAATCACAGCACGCCAGGCCTCCCTGTCCATCACCAACTCCTGGAGTTCATTACATAATGATAAAACAATCAATCCAACAACAAGATATAACACTTGTAAGTATGTATGCACCGAAGCACCTATATATATAAATATATACAAAGCAAATATTAATACACATAAAGGGAGAAATTGACAGTAAAATAATTATAATAGGAACTCTGATACTCCACTTAATTCAATGAACAGATCATCCAGACAGAAGATCAATAAGATCTTTGATCTGTTGATCAATAAGATCAACAGGCTTTGAATGACACAATAACGCAGATTGACCTAATGTTTCATAAGGGCAGAATATAGCTTCTTTTTAAGTGCAGGCGTGCTGTGATTCATGGGGTTGCAAAGAGTCGAACGTGACTGAACTGAACTGAACTGAGTATAGCCTTGGTGACATAGTGGTGAGTATAGCTGCCTTCAAAGTGCATATGCAACACTCTCTAGGATAGAACACATGCTAGGCCACAAAGATGTNCCATCTTCCTAAATTCCATATATATGTGTCAGTATACTGTATTGGTGTTTTTCTTTCTGGCTTACTTCACTCTGTATAATCGGCTCCAGTTTCATCCATCTCATTAGAATGGATTCAAATGTATTCTTTTTAATGGCTGAGTAATACTCCATTGTGTATATGTACCACCGCTTTCTTATTCATTCATCTGCTGATGGACATCTATGTTGCTTCCATGTCCTGGCTATTATAAACAGTGCTGTGATGAAGATTGGGGCACACATGTCTCTTTCAATTCTGGTTTCCTTGGTGTGCATGCCCAGCAGTGGGATTGTTGGGTCATAAGGCAGTTTTATTTCCAGTTTTTTAAGGAATCTCCACACTGTTCTCCATAGTGACTGTGCTAGTTTGCATTACCACCAACAGTGTCAGAGGGTTCCCTTTTTTCCACACCTTCTCCAACATTTACGCTTGTAGACTTTTGGATCGCAGCCATTCTGACTGGTGTGAAGTGGTACCTCATTGTGGTCTTGATTTGCATTTCTCTGATAATGAGTGATGTTGAGCGTCTTTTCATGTGTTTGTTAGCCATCTGTATGTCTTCTTTGGAGAAATGTCTGTTTAGTTCTTTGGCCCATTTTTCGACTGGGTCATTTATTTTTCTGGAATTGAGCTGCAGGAGTTGCTTGCATATTTTTGAGATTAGTTGTTTGTCAGTTGCTTCATTTGCTATAATTTTCTCCCATTCTGAAGGCTGTCTTTTCACCCTGCCTATAGTTTCCTTGGTTGTACAGAAGCTTTTAAGTTTAATTAGGCCCCATTTGTTTATTTTTGCTTTTATTTCCAATATTCTGGGAGGTGGGTCATGGAGGATCCTGCTGTAATTTATGTCGGAGAGTGTTTTGCCTATGTTCTCCTCTAGGAGTTTTATAGTTTCTGGTCTTATGTTTAGATATTTAATCCATTTTGAGTTTACATTTGTGTATGGTGTTAGAAAGTGTTCTAGTTTCATTCTTTTACAAGTGGTTGGCCAGTTTTCCCAGCACCACTCGTTAAAGAGATTGTCTTTAATTTATTGTATATTCTTGCCTCCTTTGTCAAAGATAAGGTGTCCATAGCAGCGTGGATGTATCTCTGGGCTTTCTATTTTGTTCCATTGATCTATATTTCTGTCTTTGTGCCAGCACCATACTGTCTTNGAGATTGTCTTTAATCCATTGTATATTCTTGCCTCCTTTGTCAAAGATAAGGTGTCCACAGGAGCATGGATTTATCTCTGGGCTTTCTATTTTGTTCCACTGATCTATATTTCTGTCTTTGTGCCAGCACCATACTGTCTTGATGACCGTGCCTTTTAATTGTTGCTTTCTTGTTTTTCTTTCCAAGAGCTCTGTTCCTTTAAAAGCATTGTGGCCCTTTTTCTTTTTAAAATTTTATTTTTTCTCTTCTTCCTTGAGTTATTATTAATCTCACCTTCCTCATTGCATATTAACTGGCCTACTTTGCTTTAGGGAACTTCTTTTAAAAGACCTTGACACAATTCCATTCAAGCATCTCCTATGACAATAGACCTCACGGTTTTTAACAGGCAAAGTATCCCAAGTCTTCTTAGAATGTTTTCTTTCTTTCTTCTACATTTCAAACATTTCTTTCTCTTTTTTAAATGACAAATACTGTGGGGTTCCCCCTCCCCAGGTTTACTTAGCAGAAAAAAGCAGAAGGACTGAAAATAGCCCTTAGAAGTTCCTCTAGTTGAGTCTTTTATTTAGAGGCAGTGCTGCTTCTACACTGTGGGCATTAAAACAACTCACATCCTGTCTGACTCCATCCTGTTAGGGAGAGCCATGCTTCTCAGATACATGGCCACTGGGACAGCTGCAGGCCAGCACAGCCCTTCCTCTCTGACATCAAGCAATGACTCCCGATCTTGACTGCTGATACCCAGCAAGGTTCCCGAGAGTAGACAGAGAGTTCAGTCTAGTTCTCACATTGGGGATTAATGACCCTGTGGTGCCTGTGTGAGCAGACCTTCTCTGCATGATGTTCTGGCTCTTTGGTTTTGGAAGATCCTGGGAAGAGTACAAAGGAGAAGGAAGTTTATACCATGCCTCCCTCCACGAGCTTTAACAGCAGGTGAAGAGGTAGCTGTACCTGGGTGTTCCCCCACTCTCTTCATCTGTTCTGTTTGATATCATTGCAGATGTTGGTTTTTAACTTAGGTGATGTAAAAATGTATCCTAAGGAAGATGGCAAACTAAAAAGGAATTATTTATTTGGGGCCAATTCCCTGTTTTTTTTTTTTTTAACGTTTTACTTCTTTTTTACTCTTTCTGTACTAAAGAGAGAAGAAATGACACTTCAGAGCTGTTTAGGAGTGTGATAAAAAGAGACACTAAAGTCTCTCAGTGACTTAACCCATTTATTGAGTTCCTATTGTGTAATTTGCCCCTTTAGGCTCTAAAAATCAATTAATTAGATTAATGAGTGACTGTACTGTTCTTTCCCTGGAATGTTGTAATAGGAGCTAGTGATCTGATAAGATCTACACGCTTCCATGTGGAAGGATGTTGAAGAAAACAAGAGGTCAGCTTAGGCACAGGAGAATAATTGGTTATTAACTTAAAAGGCTAAAGGGTTCATCATGTTTAATTACCATTTTATACTTGAACTTGCTAATTATTATATTGTACTGTAATGTATTGTACATTTTTTCCCACTTAAAAAAAAAGCATAGGTTTTGGTTAGTTCTTTTTTGCCCCATTCTCCTTGCTAGTCTACACAACTAAAAGATTGCTTGTCTATCAACTTGCCATTGCTAACAATGGATTCAAACACAAACTGCCTGAACACATCTCTAGCAACATATCTGAATATTTTTGAACTGCAAATTAGTGTAGGATTTTAAATGATTTCATCAGGAGCTTTAGCACTGAGAAATCTTCTCAGTCAAACCAGAGCATGTCTGAACTATGAGAAGTTGGAATCACAGAGGAATGAAAGGAACAGGGTGTCATTTAGTGGATGTCCATTCTGAGGTAAATTACAAGACATTAAGTGGAGAAGGAAATGGCAACCCACTCCAGTATTCTTGCCTAGAGAATCCCATGGATGGAGGAGCTTGGTGGGCTACAGTCCACAGGTCGCAAAGAGTCGGACACGACTGAGCGACTTCACTTTCACTTTCACTAAGTGAGTCTTGGGCAGCCTCAAGTGTTAAGAATTTGAGCATAATTCAACATTAAGGCAAAAGAGAGAAAAAACCAAAGAGACTTCAGGGCTGTTAAGGAGTGTGAGAAAAAGAGAAAGTAAAGTCACTGAGTGAGTTAACCCATTTATTGAGATCCTATTGTCTTCTGGGAGAATGTCATTTGCTCCCTTACCCAGTCTTGGCAGACAAACAAAATGTAATGGAGGCCCTTAATGTTGAACAAAACAGAAGATAAAAGGCAATCTAATGGAAATATATTTTCAACTCAATTTACAACATGTAGATTAAGTAATAAAGGAATATGGTAACTGGGATATGTGTGTAAGATTATATCTTTAAAAAACTTAAAAATACATTTATTTATTCATTCGGCTGCACAGGTCTTAGTTGCAGCATATGGGATCTTTAGTTACGGCATGTGGTATCTACTTCCCTGCCCAGGGTTTAAACTCAGGCCCCCTGCATTGCGAGCACAGAGTGTTAGCCACTAAACCATCAGAAAAGTTCCTCTTAAAAAACTTTTGATAAACAAAAAATTAGATTTTAGTAAGAAAGAGGCAGGTTGTATGAAGTAATGTTTGCTTACAAAGATGTTTTCACTTGAGTCACTGTTAGTGTGTTTATGATTTTGATTTGAAAAAAGGCTGATAAAAATATATATCTAGCTTTCTTAGCTCATATATGTATTGTTTTACTGTAACACAATATCACCACCTGAGGATAATGTGCCTCTAGTCCAGATCAGTGATGATTTTTACCAATGAGAAGTGAAGAAGTTATTTTCTGAAAGCTGAAATAATATTGAGTGACTGACGTTTTTGTATATGTAAGTTCTCACTTTCTGATTAAGCAGTGGGAAAAAGGACAATGGACATCAACCCCTTTTTCCTGATTTACTTAGAAATGGGCAAAATTCCCAGCTAGTGTTTCATGGATTGAGTTGATTTTAGCCAGTTAGTAATTATACAGACCAGCTCCTCCCAATCTTTTCCCACAGCTAGTGTGGCATGATGAGATATGAGAATGTCACACCCAGAGTCAGCTGCACAGTACCTCCAATCCTGGAAACAAACCCTGGCTACCCCAAGGGTTAGAGGATCAATGTGTTATCATCTATGCATTATAATCTTTTCAAGAATAAGAACATCAAAGAGCTCTTACTGAGATCATGACACACCTAGAAGAAGTTAGATTTTTTTCCAAAGGACTTTTCCCTGACTTAACTATTTGAAGCAGGACTGTATAACCCAGGTACATACAGAGCGTGTTTTCTTGATGCCAAACGATGGCAACGTTTTGGAAAGACAACTTGCTTCACCTGAAATGCTGAAAGTGACATGATTATCCAATTGTTCTTGAGGCTATCGTAAACTGTTTATTTTTTTTTTTAATTATTGGAGTATAATTGATTTACAGTGCTGCGTCAGTTTTAGGTGTACAGAAAAGTAAGCCAGACTGTGAAAGACAATATCATATGATATCACCCATATGTGGAATCTAGCTAAAAATGATATAAATGAATTTATTAATCCATTTTTAAAAAGCTCTTGAAGACATTTTAATGATCTCAATATTTGGCCAGAATATCATACAGAGCTCACAAAGAAACTAGATTTGATGTTTTATTTTGTTGACTATAAATATTACAAGGCATATTTTACTTCAGTAGTTCCCTAGAAAAATTTCACTCTTGGACAGCTGTTATCAGACTGACTTTCAAAAAAGTAGCACAGAAATCAGAGGGGAAAGAACAAATGTTATAAGCAATTTTGGGAAACAGGTGGCATCTCTAGGGGTGGCCTAGTACCAATTTGAAGGGAAAATATTTTCATATTCATATTTCAAATGGCAAGAAATAACTGCTAGAGGTAACATGACAGCCTGGTACATATTAATACTAATGACTCAGACTGTTCTTGAAAGAGGCTTATTGAGTGCTGACGGTGTGAGTAAATCTAAGCAAGCAGAAATATACATAAATACTTTTCTCTTATTTAAGCTAAAATAACCAAATGGCACAAAGCCTGATACCTGAACTGTTATTTCATTGAACACTAGTTTTATCTGGCCCTTAGTAAACCTTGGAAGATGATAAAGAGGAGCAAAGAGAAGAAAAAAAAATGAGGATCGAAACTTTTGAGTTTCAAGTTGTCCTTAGTTGTAACTCAATTGATAATTCTAATAATAAATAATATCAGTGTAAACTATTTCAGGTTGAGATCAGATATGCTGTGTATGTTTAAAAAAGAGCTTGGATAACATAGGAATTATGCTTTGCTAGTAGAAGTAATAATTCAATCACCAAATAAATGGTAAGTCATTTTATTTTCAGCAGATCTTCTGTATAGTAAACAAAGTCAGTAAATATTTTTTGTTTATGTTTAACAAGAAAATTGCTGATTGGTTCTATTATTTATATTAGAAAGTAAAGGTAACAAATGAACTTTCTCGCCTCTGGGAGATTTTATAAACATCAAGTGAATTCATAATTGATTTGATTTTACATAAGAAGTTCCTACCTTTGGGGTTAAAAGAAAATAAATAAATAAATTCCCCTGTCATGTACCAAGGTCTAGACTTATAAAAGTTAATTGATCCTGTGAGAATAGGAGGACTAAATTACTTCATGGTTACCAATTTTATACTTTTATTGTGCCTTTTAAATGTTACTGCACAGGACAGTGGGATGAAAATGCTTTGCTGTCAGAAAACTGAGTTTGAATCTCCAACTTTATCCCTTTTTGACCTGACCTGACCTGACCTGACCTGAACCCAGCTGTCAACCACCCTGCTAGATACTGGAGATACACAGAGGAAAAGATGTGCTCCCTGACAGCCAGCGTTGCTATTACTTAGTCTGTAAGTCATGTTTGACTCTTTTACAACCTCATGGGCAGTAGCCTGGCAGACTCATCTGTCCATGGGATTTCCCAGGCAAGAATATTGGAGTCGGCTGCCATTTCCTTCTCCAGGGGATTTTGCCAACCCAGGAATCGAATCTGTCTCCTGCTTGAGCAGGTGGATTCTTTACCACTGAGCCAGCTCTCAAAGTTCTCCAAGCTAGGCTTCAACAGTACAAGAACCGTGAACTTCCAGATGTTCAAGCTGGATTCGGAAAAGACAGAGAAACCAGAGATCAAACTGCTAACATCTGTTGGATCATCAAAAAAGCAAGGGAACACCAAAAAAAAAAATATCTTCTTTATTGATTATGTCAAAGCCTTTGATTGTGTAGATCCCAACAAACTGTGGAAAATTCTTCAGGAGATGGGAGTACCAGACTACCTTACCTGCCTCTTGAGAAAAAGTATGCAGATCAAGAAGCAACAGTTAGAACCAGACATGGAACAACAGACTGGTTCCAAATAGGAAAAGGAGTATATCAAGGCTGTATATTGTCACCTTGCTTATTTAACTTATACGCAGAGTACTCCATGTAAAATGCCAGGCTGGATGAAGCACAAACTGGAATCAAGATTGGGAGAGAAATATCAATAACCTCAGATATGCAGATTACACCACCCTATGGNGATCGAAACTTTTGAGTTTCAAGTTGTCCTTAGTTGTAACTCAATTGATAATTCTAATAATAAATAATATCAGTGTAAACTATTTCAGGTTGAGATCAGATATGCTGTGTATGTTTTAAAAAGAGCTTTGATAACATAGGAATTATGCTTTGCTAGTAGAAGTAATAATTCAATCACCAAATAAATGGTAAGTCATTTTATTTTCAGCAGATCTTCTGTATAGTAAACAAAGTCAGTAAATATTTTTTGTTTATGTTTAACAAGAAAATTGCTGATTGGTTCTATTATTTATATTAGAAAGTAAAGGTAACAAATGAACTTTCTCGCCTCTGGGAGATTTTATAAACATCAAGTGAATTCATAATTGATTTGATTTTACATAAGAAGTTCCTACCTTTGGGGTTAAAAGAAAATAAATAAATAAATTCCCCTGTCATGTACCAAGGTCTAGACTTATAAAAGTTAATTGATCCTGTGAGAATAGGAGGACTAAATTACTTCATGGTTACCAATTTTATACTTTTATTGTGCCTTTTAAATGTTACTGCACAGGACAGTGGGATGAAAATTGCTTTTCTGTCAGAAAACTGAGTTTGAATCTCCAGCTTTATCCCTTTTTGACCTGACCTGACCTGACCTGAACCCAGCTGTCAACCACCCTGCTAGATACTGGAGATACACAGAGGAAAAGATGTGCTCCCTGACAGCCAGCATTGCTATTACTTAGTCTGTAAGTCATGTTTGACTCTTTTACAACCTCATGGGCAGTAGCCTGGCAGACTCCTCTGTCCATGGGATTTCCCAGGCAAGAATACTGGAGTCGGCTGCCATTTCCTTCTCCAGGGGATTTTGCCAACCNCCTGACCTGAACCCAGCTGTCAACCACCCTGCTAGATACTGGAGATACACAGAGGAAAAGATGTGCTCCCTGACAGCCAGCGTTGCTATTACTTAGTCTGTAAGTCATGTTTGACTCTTTTACAACCTCATGGGCAGTAGCCTGGCAGACTCATCTGTCCATGGGATTTCCCAGGCAAGAATATTGGAGTCGGCTGCCATTTCCTTCTCCAGGGGATTTTGCCAACCCAGGAATCGAATCTGTCTCCTGCTTGAGCAGGTGGATTCTTTACCACTGAGCCAGCTCTCAAAGTTCTCCAAGCTAGGCTTCAACAGTACAAGAACTGTGAACTTTCAGATGTTCAAGCTGGATTCGGAAAAGATAGAAAAACCAGAGATCAAACTGCTAACATCTGTTGGATCATCAAAAAAGCAAGGGAACACCAAAAAAAAAATATCTTCTTTATTGATTATGTCAAAGCCTTTGATTGTGTAGATCCCAACAAACTGTGGAAAATTCTTCAGGAGATGGGAGTGCCAGACTACCTTACCTGCCTCTTGAGAAACAAGTATGCAGATCAAGAAGCAACAGTTAGAACCAGACATGAAACAACAGACTGGTTCCAAATAGGAAAAGGAGTATATCAAGGCTGTATATTGTCACCTTGCTTATTTAACTTATACACAGAGTACTCCATGTAAAATGCCAGGCTGGATGAAGCACAAACTGGAATCAAGATTGGGAGAGAAATATCAATAACCTCAGATATGCAGATTACACCACCCTATGGCAGAAAGCAAAGAAGAGCTAGACAGCCTCTTGATGAAAGTGAAAGAGGAGAGTGCAAAAGTTGGCTTAAAACTCAACATTTAGAAAACTAAAATCATGGCATCTGGTCCCATCACTTCATGGCAAATAGATGGAGAAACAATGGAAACAATGACAGACTTTATTTTTTGGAGCTCTAAAATCACTACAGATGGTGATTTGCAGCCATGAAATTAAAAGATGCTTGCTCCTTGGAAGAAAAGTTATGACATACCTAGAAAGCATTTTCAAATGCAGAGACATTACTTTGCCAATAAAGGTCTGTTTAGTCAAGGCTATGGTTTTTTCCAGTAGTCATGTATGGATATGAGAGTTGGATGGGCTACAAAGAAAGTTGAGTGCCAAAGAATTGATGCTTTTGAACTGTGGTGCTGGGAGGAATTGGGAGCAGGTGGAAAGGGGACAACAGAGGATGAGATGGCTGGATGGCATCACGGACTCGATGGACGTGAGTCTGAGTGAACTCCTGGAGTTGGTGATGGACAGGGAGACCTGGAGTGCTGAGATTCATGGGGTCGCAAAGAGTTGGACACGACTGAGCAACTGAACTGAACTGAACCGAACCAAATTGTGGTGTTGGTGAAGACTCTTGAGAGTCCCTTTGACTACAAGGAGATCCAACCAGTCCATCTNAGCAACTGAACTGAACTGAACCGAACCGAATTGTGGTGTTGGTGAAGACTCTTGAGAGTCCCTTTGACTATAAGGAGATCCAACCAGTCCATCCTAAAGGAGATCAGTCCTGGGTGTTCATTGGAAGGACTGATATTGAAGCTGAAACTCCTATACTTTGGCCACCTGATGTGAAGAACTGACTCATTTGAAAAGACCCTGATGTTGGGAAGTATTGAGGGCAGGAGGAGAAGAGGACAACAGAAGGTGAGATGGTTGGATGGCATCATCAACTCAACTGACATGAGTTTGAGCAAGCTCTGGGAGTTGGTAATGGACAGCCTTGCGTCCTGCAGTCCATGGGGTTGGAAAGAGTCAGACATGACTGAGTGACTGAACTGAACTTAGCCCCTAGGGAAGCCACATCCTTCTTTGACTACAGCTTTAATGAGGTTGGCTCACACATATTTTACACCTCCATCACCTCAATAGCTTGAGATTACAGGAATAGTATTATAAATATCTATAAACACACTGACAGACAACATATAAGAACACTACTTGACAAAAAGAAAATAAATGGGATCAGTTAGATGGAAAAACAAGTAAAACATGAAGTTTCCCAAAGACTCATATGATGCAGGAATGGATTATCTCTAAGTTTATTTCAAAGTCAGAGATAATAGAAGTGATGAATGGGAAGAAGTCAGGGGCAAATGTTGAGAGATTAAATATGAAATAGCAAACAGGCTTTGATTGTTGTGTGCCTCACCTTCAGTCTCTAAGCAGCAAGCAATAGAAAGCTGAGCCCATGCAAATCAGAGACATGGGTATAGAACTAGAAATGCTGAACAGTGACCAAAGGCAATTAACAATCTTCAGGAGCCAAATATAACCTGCAAAATAAGAAAACAAATTGCTTTAGTTGTGTCCAGCTTTTTGAGACTCTCTGTCCACCAGATTCTCCAGGCAAGAATACTGGAGTGAGTTGCCATGCCCTCCTCCATGGATCTTCCAGACTCAGGGATGGAACCTGCATCTCCTGTGTTTCCTGCATTGCTGGCAGATTCTTTACCCACTGAGTGACCTGGGAAGCCCCACAAACAGGAATACTGAAATACAAAGGTGACAAGAGGGAAGATATGGCCAAGGTGGAGAGTAGGAAGACCCAGAGCTCATCTCCTCCCACACGCACACCAAAACAGCAACTACCTGCAGAGAATTGTTGGTGAGAACAAGCTAAAGATTAGCACAACTCAAGATATAAAGAAGAAACCACAATGACGCGAGTGGGTGGAGGCAAAGATGGAACCATGTACAACCCTTGAGTCCTTGTCTACTGAAGTAAAATACTGGCTCAAGCTTTCTTGTTTGGGAAATGTGAAGATGTAGAAACAAAGAATAGCTGTTGGGCTGGAGAACTGGTAACAATTTTGACTACAATTCTGCCACAGAGCAGAATCACCAAACTCACAGTTCCCTGAAAGATATAAAGACCTGAGCAACATTCCTTAATTGTTTTGGTAGGAAGCAGAGCCCCTCCAGATGAAAACTGCTGACCGTAAGAACTGAGTGACACCAGAAGAGAGATGATTTTTGAAATCTCACCTTGAAGCCAACCAATCTGAGAAGTGTCCATGTGCTGATCATGCCCTGGGCTTGAAACTATAAAACTCCTCACGAGTTCCTCCAGGGTGGCTCACACAGCCTTGAGGGCATCAGCCCACGGTCCCCCCGCCCCGCCATCCCGTGTCTGGCAGAGCAGTAATTTTCTACTTTACCCCAAACTCTGTCTCTGCCTTCGTATTCAGCACGGGTGAACAGAGGCCAAGTTTCAGCAGCATAGACATGGTATAGTCAAGACCCATACCCCTGGGTGAGTGACCCACAGATGGGAGAATAATTAAAATTGCAGAAGTTCTCCCCAAGAAGTGAGGGGTTAAACCCCATCCTGGGCTCCCTAGGCGGGGGTGCTGTATGAGGAAGTCAAGCCCCTGGAATGTCTGGATTCAAAGGTCAGCAGGGCTTGCATGCTAGAGAATCAGCAAGCTGTAGGAAATCTCACACACCCCATGACTCAGGCAGAGGCAGGAATTTGAAAGGAGCCTGTGTCAGACCCATTTGCTGATCGTGGAGAGCCTCCTGGAGAGGCAGGAGGAGTCTGGGATACTCTCTGGAGACATAAACTCTGATGCCATCCATTTCCGGGGCTCATTCTACCACAAGGACGCTGCTGCTAGCAGGTCCCATTTGAGACTCCTCTCTCCAGACTCTTAGTGTCTAAGGCCTTATTTTTCCACCTGCCTGCCTGCAGTCATGCTGGAACGAATCTTTTAAGACTAGCAGTTAGCTGCACAGGGACCTAGCTCTGCCTCCCAGTGAGAACAACACTCAAACTCACTTGCCAGGAGACCAGCACCAGCACCCAAATGACCTGCAGCCAGTCACCTCAGGGCCAGGCCCTGCCCACTAAGAGGCCACACCAGGCTTGGGACACCTGAAGACTCCAAGCAGCCATGCTAGGACCCAGCCTTGCTCCCCAGCAGGTCAGCAGTAGTCCTGGGACTCCTGGGCTCAGCAGCCAACTGTGGCAGGATCCAGTCCTGCCCACAAGCAGGCCTCCAGCCTCCTCACCAAGCAGGGCCTGACAGAGGACCAGGCTGGGGCTCAGGCCTGGCTGGCAAGACACTAAGAGTCATCAGCCCATTGCAACAAGAGGACCCATGCTGCTCACATACAGCTCAGCAAAAGGGCCCAAGCAGCTCACTCTATCCCTGCCACAGAGAGTTCTGATGATCAGAGAGGAGTATACCACCGGGCCACATAAGACATCGCCAATATCTTCTGGAGGCTGCTTCTCCAGGATTGGAAAAGGTGAGTCCTCCCTAACAAATAGAAGTAAAAACACAGTATAAGGCAAAATGAAGTAGCAGAGGAATATGTTCCATTGAAGGAACAAGTTAGAACCTCAGAAAAAGAACTAAGTGAAGTGAAGATAAGAAATCCTTTATTGTGATAAAGGGTTCAAGGTAATGATGCAAGGTACTCAATAAACTTGGGAGGAAAATGGATGAACACAGTGAAAATCCTAGGAAAGAGAAAAGATAGAACTAAACAACTGATGAAAACAATAATTAAAGTGAAAAATACACTACAAGCAATCAAGAGGAGATTAAATGATGTAGAGGAATGGATCACTGACTGGAAGACAGAGCAGTGGAAATTACTCAAGAGGAATAGGAAAAGGAAAAAAGAATTTCAAAAGATGAGACTAGACTTAGAAATCTATAGGTCAACGAAAGGCATACTAACATTCATCTTATAGGGGTCTCAGAAGGAGGAGAGA
>SJYW01053321.1:591824-608185 GCA_006410735.1 Raphicerus campestris | reverse complement strand
CAGATGTTCAAGCTGGATTCGGAAAAGACAGAGAAACCAGAGATCAAACTGCTAACATCTGTTGGATCATCAAAAAAGCAAGGGAACACCAAAAAAAAAAATATCTTCTTTATTGATTATGTCAAAGCCTTTGATTGTGTAGATCCCAACAAACTGTGGAAAATTCTTCAGGAGATGGGAGTACCAGACTACCTTACCTGCCTCTTGAGAAAAAGTATGCAGATCAAGAAGCAACAGTTAGAACCAGACATGGAACAACAGACTGGTTCCAAATAGGAAAAGGAGTATATCAAGGCTGTATATTGTCACCTTGCTTATTTAACTTATACGCAGAGTACTCCATGTAAAATGCCAGGCTGGATGAAGCACAAACTGGAATCAAGATTGGGAGAGAAATATCAATAACCTCAGATATGCAGATTACACCACCCTATGGCAGAAAGCAAAGAAGAGCTAGACAGCCTCTTGATGAAAGTGAAAGAGGAGAGTGCAAAAGTTGGCTTAAAACTCAACATTTAGAAAACTAAAATCATGGCGTCTGGTCCCATCACTTCGTGGCAAATAGATGGAGAAACAATGGAGACAATGACAAACTTTAATTTTTGGAGCTCTAAAATCACTACAGATGGTGACTTGCAGCCATGAAATTAAAAGATGCTTGCTCCTTGGAAGAAAAGTTATGACATACCTAGAAAGCATTTTCAAATGCAGAGACATTACTTTGCCAATAAAGGTCTGTTTAGTCAAGGCTATGGTTTTTTCCAGTAGTCATGTATGGATATGAGAGTTGGATGGGCTACAAAGAAAGTTGAGTGCCAAAGAATTGATGCTTTTGAACTGTGGTGCTGGGAGGAATTGGGAGCAGGTGGAAAGGGGACAACAGAGGATGAGATGGCTGGATGGCATCATGGACTCGATGGACGTGAGTCTGAGTGAACTCCGGGAGTTGGTGATGGACAGGGAGACCTGGAGTGCTGAGATTCATGGGGTCGCAAAGAGTCGGACATGACTGAGCAACTGAACTGAACTGAACCGAACCGAATTGTGGTGTTGGTGAAGACTCTTGAGAGTCCCTTTGACTATAAGGAGATCCAACCAGTCCATCCTAAAGGAGATCAGTCCTGGGTGTTCATTGGAAGGACTGATATTGAAGCTGAAACTCCTATACTTTGGCCACCTGATGTGAAGAACTGACTCATTTGAAAAGACCCTGATGTTGGGAAGTATTGAGGGCAGGAGGAGAAGGGGACAACAGAAGGTGAGATGGTTGGATGGCATCATCAACTCAACTGACATGAGTTTGAGCAAGCTCTGGGAGTTGGTAATGGACAGCCTTGCGTCCTGCAGTCCATGGGGTTGGAAAGAGTCAGACATGACTGAGTGACTGAACTGAACTTAGCCCCTAGGGAAGCCACATCCTTCTTTGACTACAGCTTTAATGAGGTTGGCTCACACATATTTTACACCTCCATCACCTCAATAGCTTGAGATTACAGGAATAGTATTATAAATATCTATAAACACACTGACAGACAACATATAAGAACACTACTTGACAAAAAGAAAATAAATGGGATCAGTTAGATGGAAAAACAAGTAAAACATGAAGTTTCCCAAAGACTCATATGATGCAGGAATGGATTATCTCTAAGTTTATTTCAAAGTCAGAGATAATAGAAGTGATGAATGGGAAGAAGTCAGGGGCAAATGTTGAGAGATTAAATATGAAATAGCAAACAGGCTTTGATTGTTGTGTGCCTCACCTTCAGTCTCTAAGCAGCAAGCAATAGAAAGCTGAGCCCATGCAAATCAGAGACATGGGTATAGAACTAGAAATGCTGAACAGTGACCAAAGGCAATTAACAATCTTCAGGAGCCAAATATAACCTGCAAAATAAGAAAACAAATTGCTTTAGTTGTGTCCAGCTTTTTGAGACTCTCTGTTCACCAGATTCTCCAGGCAAGAATACTGGAGTGAGTTGCCATGCCCTCCTCCATGGATCTTCCAGACTCAGGGATGGAACCTGCATCTCCTGTGTTTCCTGCATTACTGGCAGATTCTTTACCCACTGAGTGACCTGGGAAGCCCCACAAACAGGAATACTGAAATACAAAGGTGACAAGAGGGAAGATATGGCCAAGGTGGAGAGTAGGAAGACCCAGAGCTCATCTCCTCCCACACGCACACCAAAACAGCAACTACCTGCAGAGAATTGTTGGTGAGAACAAGCTAAAGATTAGCACAACTCAAGATATAAAGAAGAAACCACAATGACGCGAGTGGGTGGAGGCAAAGATGGAACCATGTACAACCCTTGAGTCCTTGTCTACTGAAGTAAAATACTGGCTCAAGCTTTCTTGTTTGGGAAATGTGAAGATGTAGAAACAAAGAATAGCTGTTGGGCTGGAGAACTGGTAACAATTTTGACTACAATTCTGCCACAGAGCAGAATCACCAAACTCACAGTTCCCTGAAAGATATAAAGACCTGAGCAACATTCCTTAATTGTTTTGGTAGGAAGCAGAGCCTCTCCAGATGAAAACTGCTGACCGTAAGAACTGAGTGACACCAGAAGAGAGATGATTTTTGAAATCTCACCTTGAAGCCAACCAATCTGAGAAGTGTCCATGTGCTGATCATGCCCTGGGCTTGAAACTATAAAACTCCTCACGAGTTCCTCCAGGGTGGCTCACACAGCCTTGAGGGCATCAGCCCACGGTCCCCCCGCCCCGCCATCCCGTGTCTGGCAGAGCAGTAATTTTCTACTTTACCCCAAACTCTGTCTCTGCCTTCGTATTCAGCACGGGTGAACAGAGGCCAAGTTTCAGCAGCATAGACATGGTATAGTCAAGACCCATACCCCTGGGTGAGTGACCCACAGATGGGAGAATAATTAAAATTGCAGAAGTTCTCCCCAAGAAGTGAGGGGTTAAACCCCATCCTGGGCTCCCTAGGCGGGGGTGCTGTATGAGGAAGTCAAGCCCCTGGAATGTCTGGATTCAAAGGTCAGCAGGGCTTGCATGCTAGAGAATCAGCAAGCTGTAGGAAATCTCACACACCCCATGACTCAGGCAGAGGCAGGAATTTGAAAGGAGCCTGTGTCAGACCCATTTGCTGATCGTGGAGAGCCTCCTGGAGAGGCAGGAGGAGTCTGGGATACTCTCTGGAGACATAAACTCTGATGCCATCCATTTCCGGGGCTCATTCTACCACAAGGACGCTGCTGCTAGCAGGTCCCATTTGAGACTCCTCTCTCCAGACTCTTAGTGTCTAAGGCCTTATTTTTCCACCTGCCTGCCTGCAGTCATGCTGGAACGAATCTTTTAAGACTAGCAGTTAGCTGCACAGGGACCTAGCTCTGCCTCCCAGTGGGAACAACACTCAAACTCACTTGCCAGGAGACCAGCACCAGCACCCAAATGACCTGCAGCCAGTCACCTCAGGGCCAGGCCCTGCCCACTAAGAGGCCACACCAGGCTTGGGACACCTGAAGACTCCAAGCAGCCATGCTAGGACCCAGCCTTGCTCCCCAGCAGGTCAGCAGTAGTCTTGGGACTCCTGGGCTCAGCAGCCAACTGTGGCAGGATCCAGTCCTGCCCACAAGCAGGCCTCCAGCCTCCTCACCAAGCAGGGCCTGACTGAGGACCAGGCTGGGGCTCAGGCCTGGCTGGCAAGACACTAAGAGTCATCAGCCCACTGCAACAAGAGGACCCATGCTGCTCACATACAGCTCAGCAAAAGGGCCCAAGCAGCTCACTCTATCCCTGCCACACAGAGTTCTGATGATCAGAGAGGAGTGTGCCACCGGGCCACATAAGACATCGCCAATATCTTCTGGAGGCTGCTTCTCCAGGATTGGAAAAGGTAAGTCCTCCCTAACAAATAGAAGTAAAAACACAGTATAAGGCAAAATGAAGTAGCAGAGGAATATGTTCCATTGAAGGAACAAGTTAGAACCTCAGAAAAAGAACTAAGTGAAGTGAAGATAAGAAATCCTTTATTGTGATAAAGGGTTCAAGGTAATGATGCAAGGTACTCAATAAACTTGGGAGGAAAATGGATGAACACAGTGAAAATCCTAGGAAAGAGAAAAGATAGAACTAAACAACTGATGAAAACAATAATTAAAGTGAAAAATACACTACAAGCAATCAAGAGGAGATTAAATGATGTAGAGGAATGGATCACTGACTGGAAGACAGAGCAGTGGAAATTACTCAAGAGGAATAGGAAAAGGAAAAAAGAATTTCAAAAGATGAGACTAGACTTAGAAATCTATAGGTCAACGAAAGGCATACTAACATTCATCTTATAGGGGTCTCAGAAGGAGGAGAGAGAGAGAGAAAGGGACAGAAAATTTATTTGAAATAGTAATAGCTGAAGATTTTCCTAACCCAGGAAAGGAAACAGACATCCAGGTCCAGGACAGGGTCTCAAGTAAGATGAAACCAGAGGGCCACACCAAGACATATTGCAATTAAAATACCAAAAATTAAAGACAAATAGAGAATTGCAAAAGCATCAAGGAGAAAATTATTAGTTAGGTACAAGGGACCACCCTATAAGAAAATCAGCTGACCTTTCAGCAGAAATTTTACAGGCCTGAAAGGAGTGTTATGATATATTCAAAGTGCTGAGAGAAATAACCTACAATCAACGTTTCCCTAACAGCAAAGCCATTACTAAATTTTGAGGCAAAGAATTATACAGAGAAGCAAAAGGTAAGAGTTTTAAATCCTTAAATCAGGTTTATAAGAAACATCAAAGTGACTTCTTTAAGAAAAAGGAAGATCATAACTATAAGCATAAAATTTCTGAGAGGAAAAATCTCATTGGTAAAGCAAACATCTCATTGGTAAATGCCAACATCCATTGGTTCATCAAAAAAAAAAAGCAAGAGAATACCAGAAAAATATCTACCTCTGCTTTATTGATTACACCAAACACTTTGACTGTGTAGATCACAACAAACTGTGGAAAATTCTTCAGGAGATGGGAATACCAGACCACCTGACTTGTCTCCTGAGAAACCTGTATGCAGGTCAGGAAGCAACTTTTAGAACCGGACATGAAACAACAGACTGGTTCCAAATTGGGAAAGGAGTACATCAAGGCTGTATACTGTCACCCTGCTTATTTAACTTATATGCAGAGTACATCATGTGAAATGCCAGGTTGGATGAAGCACAAGCTGGAGTCAAGGTTGCCGGGAGAAATATAAAAAAACTCAGATGTGCAGATGACACCACCCTTATGGCAGAAAGCAAAGAGGAACTAAAGAGCTTCTTGATGAAAGTGAAAGAAGACAGTGAAAATGCTGGCTTAAAACTCAAAATTAAAAAAAAAAAATGACCGTCGTCGCATCTGGTCCCATTACTTTTTGGCAAATAGATGAGGAAACAATGGAAACAGTGACAGAATTTATTTTTTCGAACTCCAAAATCACTGCAGATAGTGACTGCAGCCATGAAATTAAAAGACGCTTGCTCCTTGGAAGAAACGCTATGACAAACCTAGACAGCATATTAAAAAAGAAGAGTCATTACTTTGCTGACCACAGTCCATCTAGTCAAAGCTATGGTTTTTCCAGTAGTCTTGTATGGATGTGACAATTGGACTGTAAAGAAAGCTGAGTGCTGAAGAATCGATGCTTTTGAACTATGGTGTTGGAGAAGACTCTTGAGAGTCCCCTGGACTGAATAGAGATCCAACCAGTCAATCCTAAAGGAAATCAAACCTGAATACTCATTGAAAGGACGGATGCTGAAGCTGAATCCCCAATACTTTGGCAACCCGATGCCAAGAACTGACTCCTTGGGAAAGACCCTGATGCTGGGGAACACTGAAGGTGGGAGAAGGGTACAAATGTCAGACGAGGTGGTGGATCCCATCACTGACTCGATGGACATGAGTTTGAGTAAGCTCCGGGAATTGGTGCTGGATGCAGAGGTCTGCTGTGCTGCAGTCAGTGGGGTTGTGAAGAGTCAGACACGACTGAATGGCTGAACTGAAAGCAAACATGCAGCAATGATGGTAAATCAACCATGTATAACATTATTAGGAAGGTTAAAAGATAAAAGTAGTAACAACATCAATCTATATAAACAGTTAAATATGGGATTTCCCTGGTAGCTCAACTGGTAAAGAATCTGCCTGCAATGCAGGAGACCTGGGTTCGATCCCTGAGTTGGGAAGATTCCCTGGAAGAGGGCATGGCAACTCACTCCAGTATTCTTGCCTGGAGAATCCCCTTGGCCAGAGGAGCCTGGCGAGATACAGTCCGTGGGGTCAGAAAGAGTAGAGACATGACTGAGCGACTAATAGCCCAGCACAAACAAGGAATACACAAAACAGAAAGTGGTGGGGTAAGGAGAAAGAGAAGCAGAAAGAGAAGACAACATCCTAGGTAAACTGACCCTAAAACTTTGGATTAAAAAAGTTTCCACGGGATAAATAAGGTAAATTATAAGCTAATATATGAAGGTGTATCATGTTGTACACTTCACATTTTAGGGCACTATGATTATAGAAAAGACAAAAATCAGAAGGAAAAAAGTTAACTGAAAAGGAATTAGAATCACAGTACTATTTTAGCAACACTATATAGTGGGAGACATTTGAGTAATATTTTCAATGTTCTGAGAAAAAATAAATTTGATTGTAGAATAAAAATCACAGTGACACTTATTTTTTAAGTAAGAACTGAGACCTTTTTTGAAGAACTGATGTGTTACAGGAAAGATGTGCTGCAGTAAAATAAAAAAAAAGAGACTCAAAGATCAAGTATGTAGACATCAATTGTTTCTAGTCATTCGTATACAATAATAGTTAACTATGATTATTAAACATAAGGCTCATCAATATAATGGAAAAATACACCTGGAAAATATTTTATATTTGTCTTATAGCTTATTTACAACTAAAGGAAAAATAATCTAGCAAATAAAATATGATCAAATCTAAGATAATTTAATGAAAAATCAAGAATTTATGGAAAATAGAAATAAAAAATAGGGTAGAATAAATAAGGACAGAAATCAATACTAAAACTATATATCAGTGTATTTATTCTATTATTAAATGTCTCAAATCTTAGATTGTTGAACTAAAAAAAATTCACCTAAAAATTGTTAACAAAGGGAATTTTTTTAAAAAGGAGAGATGCTTATTTAGCAAATGTTTAAAACAATAATGAAACATCCAAAGAGTAGAAGAATATTATTATACTATTTAATAAAAGTGGATTTTAAGGTCAATCATCAAATAAAACAAAAGGAGCCATTTGACTGAAAAAGTCAAAGTCACAGAAAAGATATAACAATTATGAACTTTGAGGCAACTAAGACATAACTTGGAAATATATATATTAGAAACTTCAAGAAGTACAGAAAAATTAAGTCCTCATGGCATGCTGCAGTCCATGGGGTCACAAAGAGTTGGGCATGACTGAGCAACTGAACAACAGCATCTTCAGAATACTTCTCCTAAAAACAATTAGCACAATTAAACTTTCTTAATATAAATGATAAATATAGAGACTTTTGTTTCTACTATATTATTTTTTAAAATCCTTGAAATACTCAGCACCTTTGATCATTCCTTAAGTCACAAAGAAGAATCTCAATTAAACCTTCCTCTAAAAGAAGTTAAAATAATAACAAAACAAGTTCAGTTCAGTTCAGTCGCTCAGTTGTGTCCGACTCTTTGCAACCCCATGAATCGCAGCATACCAGGCAGGTCTTCCTGTCCATCAGCAACTCCTGGAGTTTATCCAGACTCATGTCCGTTGAGTCAGTGATGCCATCTTACCATCTCATCCTCTGTCGTCTCCTATTCCTCCTGCACTCAATCTTTCCCAACATCAGGGTCTCTTCAAATGAGTCAGCTCTTTGCATCAGGTAGCCAAAATACTGGTGTTTCAGCTTCAGCATCAGTCCTTCCAATGAACATCTAGGACTGATTTTCTTTAGGATGGACTGGTTGGGTCGCCTTGCAGTCCAAGGGACTCTCAAGAGTCTTCTCCAACACCACAGTTCAAAAGCATCACTTCTTCAGCATTCAACATTCTTTATAGTCCAACTCTCACTTCCATACGTGACCACTGGAAAAATCATAGCCTTTCAAGGAGTAAGCATCTTTTAATTTCTTGGCTGCAGTCACCATCTGCAGTGATTTTGGACCCCCTGAAAATAGCCACTGTTTCCACTGTTTCCCCATTTATTTGCCATAAAGTGATGGGACCAGATGCCATGATCTTATTTTTCTGAATGTTGAGCCAACTTTTTCATTGGCTCTCTCCTCTTTCATTTTTATCAGAAGGCTCTTTAGTTCTTCCTCACTTTCTGCCATAACGGTGGTGTCATCTGCATATCTGAGTTTATTGATATTTCTCCCAGCAATCTTGATTCCAGCTTATGCTTCTTCCAGCCCAGTGTTCCCAGCATTTATCATGATGTACTCTGCAAATAAGTTAAATAAGCAGGGTGACAATACACAGTCTTGACGTATTCCTTTTTCTGTTGGGAACCAGTCTGGTCCATGTTCTAACTGTTCTTCCATGTTCAACAGTTCTAACTGTTGCTTCCAGACCTGCATGCAGGTTTCTCAAGAGGCAGGTCAGGTGGTCTAGTATTCCCATCTCTTTCGGAATTTTCCACAGTTTATCATGATCCACACAGTCAAAGGCTTTGGCATAGTCAATAAAGCAGAAATAGATGTTTTTCAGNAACTTGTGTTTGAGATCTCCTTCGTCCAGGCTTCAAAGTTGAATTCTTTCTTCCTTTTAGTTTCTGCCTTCCTAAGTTTTGTCCAGTGGTTTGTGCAAGATTTGTATAGTGTGATTTGTGCTGAGATTTTTTGTTGTTGTTTGTTTGTTTGTCTATTTGTGTTTCCCCTGATGGGCAAGGCTGAGTGATGTGGCAATCCTGTCTGCTGATGATTTGGTTTGCACTTTTATTTTGTTTGTTGTTTAGATGAGGCATCCTGCACAGAGTGCTACTGGTGGTTGGGTGATGCTGGGTCTTGTATTCAAGAGGTTTCCTTTGTGTGAGTTCTCACTGTTTGATACTCCCTAGGGTTATTTTTCTGGTAGTCTAGGATCTTGCAGCCAGTCCTCCCACTCCAAAGGCTCAGGACTTGATCTTTCCCATGTGGACGTAGACTACTTAAAAAATACCAAGAACAGAAGTTTCAGCTGTGTCCTCCCTGTCCTTGCTAAGATGATGCCAAGACAACAAGGTTCTACTGTGTAGCACAGGGACCTACATTCAATATCTTTGTCTTTCCAGATGGGTCTTTTATGTGCTCTGTTATACTCTCTGCATTATCTCTTATATTACATATCAAAATAAATTAAAATAGGGTTAAAGAACTACAGGTAGCATAAAAGACACAGACTGAAAACTTACAAGGATCTCTAAGATTTGGGTGGCTGGTTAAACCTAGTCTCATTCTCTTCTCAGCTTATCTCTTCCACGTTTTTGAGTTTCTCTCAGTTCCTTAAATCATTTCTTTACTCTCCACTTCTTTGCCTTTCTTTTTTCTCCCCTTTACCTAACTTGTGCTTGTCCTTTAAGCCTCATTTATAAATGGTTTCCTTCTGACATGTAGAAGAAGAAAACATCCTTCCTAGCAATTATTTTAAGACAGCACAGGTTTAATCATGTCCCTGCTTTTACTTCATGCTGTCTTGTAGTTCTATTTTATTCTTCTAAGGAACTTTGTGTCTTTCATATTCTTTTGTTTTTCCTCATTTGTTACTATCATACATAACTTTGTGAAGTATTCACTATTTATGAGGTGCCATTCTTTTGTAAAATATGCTGGGCTATTTTTAGTCTTGTCTCTATACTCTGAAAAGTATTTCCTAATGCATTATTTTTCAGAATTTATTAGGAAATTCCCCATTCAAAACAGTCTCAGAAGACAAGCAAATGAAAATGATTCTCTGATTAACTATAGGTTTGTGTCAGGGGGTTAACTTTGTTAGCATGCAATGGGTATGTTATATTACCTGTTGCTGCTGCTGCTGCTGCTGCTTCTGCTGCTGCTACGTCACTTCAGTANAAGCAAATGAAAATGATTCTCTGATTAACTATAGGTTTGTGTCAGGGGGTTAACTTTGTTAGCATGCAATGGGTATGTTATATTACCTGTTGCTGCTGCTGCTGCTGCTGCTTCTGCTGCTGCTACGTCACTTCAGTAGTGTCCAACTCTGTGCGACCCCACAGATGGCAGCCCATTGGGCTCTACCATCCCTGGGATTCTCCAGGCAAGAACACTGGAGTGGGTTGCTGCTAGCGACGGAATGAAACACCAACACGGCCGAGTGGTTTGAATCTTTATTCTTCTTATTCTCTTATTCTCCTCTTATTCTCCCCTGCTACTTGCAGCTGCCCTATTTTATATCTTTTCCACAACAACTTACAGGGCAAGTGCCAAACACTATGATTCAATGACTATACACTGCGCAGGTGCAGGGCGAGATAACCTTTACCTTAACTTATTTACTGCAGCTAAGACTTTGTTTTGGGGAACTTCCTTATCAACTCAGAATCCTTGTGACCCTGGGTCTGTTCTTTTTTGAAGGATCAGAGAAACATCCTTGTGTGCAAGAGTCTTCCCAGCCTCCCTTATACTTTGTTCCCTACAGGTTGCCATTTCCTTCTCCAATACATGAAAGTGAAAAGTGAAAGTGAAGTTGCTCAATCATGTCCGACTCTTCGCGACCCCATGGACTGCAGCCCACCAGGCTCCTCCATCCATGGGAGTTTCCAGGCAAGAGTTCTGGAGTTGGGTGCCATTGCCTTCTCCGGTATTACCTGTTATGTGTTTGGATTTTCTTTCTCAAATTTAATGGATACATTTTCTACAGAGCAAGAAATGATGACTTGTATTTCTATGGTTCTCATTTTCTCTGAAATTAAGTTTCTTTATCTTTAAGATAAGGGGTTTGGATTTCATAATATTTGTACTGACTTATATAGCTAAAAATATAGAATCGTTGAGT
This sequence comes from Raphicerus campestris, assembly GCA_006410735.1. NCBI lineage: Eukaryota > Metazoa > Chordata > Mammalia > Artiodactyla > Bovidae > Raphicerus > Raphicerus campestris. The sequence goes on along the minus strand of SJYW01053321.1, from coordinate 597,176 downwards.
GTAACAGGAAATTTATATTGCCCAATTGGACTTTAAATCCAGTTTTAAGAATACAGATTATTTATGATATATATTTGATTGTACCACATAAATTATGGTATTTTCAAAATAATGTATTTGTTCTCACTTGAGTTTTTGGTGAAAAATACTGTAAACATATATGTTATATATAAAAATACAGGGATTTCTAGTAACAGCAGGTAGATGTCAGTAAATGTTAAATGTGTTTCTGATATAGTTAGTTAAGTTGCTCAGTCGTGTCCGACTCTTTGCGACCCCATGGACTGTAGCCCACCAGGCTCCTCCATCCATGGGATTCTCCAGGGAAGAATACTGGAATGGGTTGCCATTTCCTTCTCCAGGGGATCTTCCTGACCCAGGGATCGAACCCGGGTCTCCCGTATTAGAGGCAGATGCTTTAACCTCTGAGACACCAGGGAAGCCCCATAGACCATGGTTAATCTCTTTCAAACATACTTCATCTAGGACACTCAGAAAGTTTTCTTCTTAACCATGGATCAGAGAAAATAAAAGAGGTAAGAGAAACCAAGTACTCGTGGTTAAAAGGCTGACTCTCTAATGCAGTAAAAATGAAGTTTCAACATTATTTAACTGAATACTTTCCTCATGATTATTATGGAGAAATTATCTGTATAATTTATGATAATGTTTGATAAATTAACTAGGTAGTGGTATGATAAAAGCGATGACTAAGGAATAAGTCACAAAATTATTTTATGAAAAACTATTTTTGTAACTGAACAAAATGAGTATGAAATGGACCTTTGGGCAGAGTAAGGACTGTGATTTATTCATTGTTGCTGCTCAGTCACTAAGTTGTGTCCAACTTCTTGCAATTCTGTGAATTAGCACTCCAGGCTTCCCTGTCCTTCACTATCTCCTGGAGTTTGCTCAAACTCATGTCCATTGAGTTAGTGGTGCCGTCCAACCATCTCATGCTCTGTACCCTCAATCTTTCCCAGTATCAGGTTCCTCCCCCCCCCCCCCGAATGAGTTGGGTTTTCACTGGAGTTTCTGCTTCAGCATCAGTCCTTCTAGTGAATATTCAGGGGTTGATTTCCTTTAGAATTGACTGGTTTGATCTCTTTGNTTCCTCCCCCCCCCCCCGAATGAGTTGGGTTTTCACTGGAGTTTCTGCTTCAGCATCAGTCCTTCTAGTGAATATTCAGGGGTTGATTTCCTTTAGAATTGACTGGTTTGATCTCTTTGCTGTCCAAGGACTCTCAAGATTCTTCTGCAGCACCACAGTTTGAAAGCCTCAGTTCCTATAGAAGTGAAGTGAAGTGAAGTGAAGTGAAGTCGCTCAGTCGTGTCCGACCCTCAGCAACCCCATGGATTGCAGCCTTCCAGGCTCCTTCGTCCATGCGATTTTCCAGGCAAGAGTGCTGGAGTGGATTGCCATTTCCTTCTCCAGGGGATCTTCCCGACCCAGGAACTGAACCTGGGTCTCCCCCACTGCAGGCAGACGCTTTACCGTCATAGAGCCACCAGGGAAGCTGTCTATGCAACTGTTGTTACTATCTCAAGAGATACCCTGAGTCTGCTGTAATGGTTTTCATTGCTTCCCATTCTGGAGAAAGAATTGTCTCTACTTGATATTTGTTAATATAGAGCATCATCATCTCTGTCCACTTCCAAATAATATCTGACTTCAGACTACAATATAGCCTGGTACGGCTGTTTGCTGGGGCTTCTTAAATGCAGAAAGGCCAGACACATCATTGAGAGCCTCTTACAGTATTCAGGTCCTCCCAGGTAACATTCAACCAGCAAGCCAAGATTGGTAATCAATTTAGTAAAGCTATTTGACCAAATTTTCAGTGAAATTCTAATCCATGTATGTGATCATCATAATCGCTTTGGTTAAATATGTGCTTAAATACCCCACACACAGTCAGTGGCCTTTGTAGATTCTGGGCGCTGCTGCCACTTTGTTCCACCTGCTTCTCTGCTACAAAAAAGCCTCAGTCAGTGGGTGGTACCTACTGTTCTCAGTGCTTCCAGTATTCCTGTTTCTGAGGGTTCTCCCACTTTGTGGTTTCTAGACAGTAGTGTTGTTGCTGCTGCTGCTGCTGCTGCTAAGTTGCTTCAGTCGTGTCCGACTGTGCGACCCCATAGACGGCAGCCCACCAGGCTCCTCTATCCCTGAGATTCTCCAGGCAAGAATACTGGAGTGGATTGCCATTTCCTCCTCCAATGCAAGTAAAAAGTGAAACTGAAGTCACTCAGCTGTGTCTCACTTTTAGCGACCCCAGGGACTGCAGCCCACCAGGCTCCTGCATCCATGGGATTTTCCAGGCAAGAGTACTGCAGTGGGTTGCCATTGCTTTCTCCGAGCCAGTAGTGTTAGGGTAAATGTTTAACTACTGGTTCTATTAGGGGGTCAGGAGACCCCTGAGATGTAGCATTTGCCAATTTTCACGGTGTAAATACTCTGCCGTGGCCAATTTCAACCCAACAATGTGACATCACAAGCCTTGGGAAGATATGCTCACAAGTGGCCATGAGAGCTGATACATGCTGGGTCCAGCACACAGCTGCTTTTAGCTGTTGCCTGTTTTAAACGAAAGCTTTACATTTTTCTCCTTTGTCCAATTAAAACTACATATTGTCGTCATTAACAAAACATTGGCCAGTCTTTTGTGTTTATAGTTCCTTTTCCATCTTCTCCTAGTTCTCCTCCTCTCCTCCTCTCCTCCTCTCCTCCTAGTCTCTCCTTTTTCTCCTCATTCTCTTACTCATTTTAGAATTTTAGGGGTCAGAGAATATTTAAGTGGGAACACCCATTATCTCAGTCAGGGATATATATTTTCATCCATCATTGTTTATAAGCACAATATGTAATGCTCCCTATTCTGAGATGGGTCTATTGCACTTCCTGCCATCCTGTGCACAGTACCACAGATGAACTCAAAGGAAAAGTGGATCAGAATATACTGCCTTGTGCTCCCCCTATATTTAAATAGGTGGTATCTTGCCCAGTCCTTTCCCCATGTGGATATGAGCAAGGCAAGCTGAATTACAGATAATCATGGAGCAATCCTCAAAGCCATTTAAGTAAATAGCATCTTACTACTCTTTTGCTCTTTGATGCTTTCTCTGATCTCTATGCTAGATCTTGGAGCAGGGATAGAGTGAGAAAGAAGTATCAGTTGGGCAGATCTATAGTTAATTCATTTACTTATTTTATTCTTTTCCCTTAACTCAGATATTCTAGCCTTACAGAGCCTTAGCTCATCAAGAAAAGGAAAGCGCTGACACTGAAGACTTCATTTACTAGAATCTAATCAGTGGCAGATTGATAAAGTTTCCAAGCAGTCAGCCATGGGCAAAGGGAAAAGGGGGGTGACCAGAGAAACAACAGAAATTTGTTGAAGTGTGAGGACCCATTGGAGGGTGCTGCTCATGATTAACTTATAATGATACAAACCTTTATTCATGCAGACATGAATAAAGGTAGAGTGTGGCTAATGGAATTCATCCTGCTTGATGCAACACGGATCAGCCTGTAGGTGAGATACTGTGATGAAGCAGTAAACATGGAACAACTTTAAACCATATAAACTATCATTTCAAACTTTAGCATTATTAATGTTATTAGGACTAATAACACATTACCATGTGAGATAGCAACAAATGCTAATAAATAACTGTTACTAATAGCATATTTTTTGTGCTATCTTGCCTCTCTGCTCCTGTGTCCAGTGGGTTTTGACGAACATGGCTCAACATTGCTCTACTAGACTGAAAATTTGAATCTGAGTCTTTTCATACTCAGTACTGTTGGTCCTACTACACCATAGCATTTACTTGTCAATTCGTTTGCTTTACTTTGTTTCAGTGTATTTGGTACTATAATATTTTCTTCTCTCCTTTGTTAATGGAAACAACAGAGCTGTTGACAGGCCAAATTTCTGAAATAAGTGTTTCATTTCCTTACTGTATGCATAAGCAGTTTGGAAGACCAAAGAGATTTGATTATGATACATTTTCCCTTAATGAACACCATCAAGAAATATCATAGATGTTCCTTTACATTTTAAATTCTGAAGACTTATGATGTAATGATGAAAAGTCATTTTAATTCTGTGTTGTTATTAAAGGCAAAGGATGAGGCCACCTAACCTGACCTTCATCATTAACATCAGCATCACACTATGGCAGAGAGTAAAGGCAGAGAGTTAATTAGATTTAAAGGTAGTTAAGAGCTTCACAATCCAGAAAATCATGATGGTGTGATCACTCACCTAGAGTCAGACATCCTGGAATGTGAAGTCAAGTGTGCCTTAGAAAGCATCACTATGAACAAAACTAGTGGAGGTGATGGAATTCCACTTGAGCTCTTTCAAATCCTGGAAGAGGATGTTGTGAAAGTGCTGCACTCAACATCCCAGCAAATTTGGAAAACTCAGCTGTGGCCACAGAACTGGAAAAGGTCAGTTTTCATCCCAATCCCAAAGAAAGACAATGACAAAGAATTCTCAAAATACCACACAACTGCACTCATCTCACATGCTAGAAAAGTAATGCTCAAAATTCTCCAAGCCAGGCTTCAGCAATACGTGAACCATGAACTTCCAGATGTTCAAGCTGGTTTTAGAAAAGGCAGAGGAACCAGAGATCAAATTGCCAACATCCGCTGGATCATGGAAAAAGCCAGAGAGTTCCAGAAAAAACATCTATTTCTGCTTCATTGACTGTGTCAAAGCCTTTAACTTGTGGACCACAATAAACTGTGGAAAATTCTGAAAGAGATGGGAATACCAGACCACCTGACCTGCCTCTTGAGAAATCTGTATGCAGGTCAGGAGGCAACAGTTAGAACTGGGCATGGAACAACAGACTGGTTCCAAATAGGAAAAGGAGTATGTCAAGGCTGTATATTGTCACCCTGCTTATTTAACTTATATGCAGAGTCCATCATGAGAAATGCTCGGCTGGAAGAAGCACAAGCTGGAATCAAGATTGCCGGGAGAAATATCAATAACCCTAGATATGCAGATGACACCACCCTTATGGCAGAAAGTGGAGAAGAACTAAAGATCTTGTTGATGAAAGTGAAAGAGGAGAGTGAAAAAGTTGGCTTAAAGCTCAACATTCAGAAAACGAAGATTATGGCATCTGGTCCCATCACTTCATGGGAAATAGATGGGGAAACAGTGGAAACAGTGTCAGACTTTATTTTGGGGGGCTCCAAAATCACTGCACATGGTGACTGCAGCCATGAAATTAAAAGATGCTTACTCCTTGGAAGGAAAGTTATGACCAACCTAAACAGCATATTCAAAAGCAGAGACATTACTTTGCCAACAAAGGTCCATCTAGTCAAGG
>SJYW01053321.1:528936-582082 GCA_006410735.1 Raphicerus campestris | reverse complement strand
GCTCAAAATTCTCCAAGCCAGGCTTCAGCAATACGTGAACCATGAACTTCCAGATGTTCAAGCTGGTTTTAGAAAAGGCAGAGGAACCAGAGATCAAATTGCCAACATCCGCTGGATCATGGAAAAAGCCAGAGAGTTCCAGAAAAAACATCTATTTCTGCTTCATTGACTGTGTCAAAGCCTTTAACTTGTGGACCACAATAAACTGTGGAAAATTCTGAAAGAGATGGGAATACCAGACCACCTGACCTGCCTCTTGAGAAATCTGTATGCAGGTCAGGAGGCAACAGTTAGAACTGGGCATGGCACAACAGACTGGTTCCAAATAGGAAAAGGAGTATGTCAAGGCTGTATATTGTCACCCTGCTTATTTAACTTATATGCAGAGTCCATCATGAGAAATGCTCGGCTGGAAGAAGCACAAGCTGGAATCAAGATTGTCGGGAGAAATATCAATAACCCTAGATATGCAGATGACACCACCCTTATGGCAGAAAGTGGAGAAGAACTAAAGATCTTGTTGATGAAAGTGAAAGAGGAGAGTGAAAAAGTTGGCTTAAAGCTCAACATTCAGAAAACGAAGATTATGGCATCTGGTCCCATCACTTCATGGGAAATAGATGGGGAAACAGTGGAAACAGTGTCAGACTTTATTTTGGGGGGCTCCAAAATCACTGCACATGGTGACTGCAGCCATGAAATTAAAAGATGCTTACTCCTTGGAAGGAAAGTTATGACCAACCTAAACAGCATATTCAAAAGCAGAGACATTACTTTGCCAACAAAGGTCCATCTAGTCAAGGCTATGGTTTTTCCAGTGGTCATATATGGATGTGAGAGTTGGACTGTGAAGAAAGCTGAACAGTGAAGAATTGATGCTTTTGAACTGTGGTGTTGGAGAACACTCTTGAGAGTCACTTGGATTGCCGGGAGATCTAACCAGTTCATCCTAAAGGAGATCCATCCTGAGTGTTCATTGGAAGGACTGATGTTGAAGCTGAAACTCCAGTACTTTGGCCACCACATGCAAGGAGCTGACTCATTGGAAAAGACTCTGATGCTGGGAGGGATTGGGGGCAGGAGGAGAAGGGAATGACAGAGGATAAGATGGCTGGATGGCATCACCGACTCGATGGACATAAGTTTGTATGAACTCCAGGAGCTGGTGATGGACGGGGAGGCCTGGACTGAGCAACTGAACTGAACTGAACTGAACTGAAGGGAGTAGGGAGATTCTATGTATAGCACAATGGCTTTCACTCAGTTTATCCTCGTACTGAAGTTTTAGGATTTAAAAAGGACAGCAATGTAGGAAGAGTGAAAGGTCTAAAAAGCAAGGAAGAGCACTAGGGTACACTGCTTTGAGGCGCACGGTGAGCAGTTAGAGTTAAAGAAAAGAGCACACACACCAGACCATCCGAGTGGACATTTTTAGGTAAATTTTGTAAATAACAGCAGCACAACAGTGTGTGAGGATCTCCCTTGTCTGATACACCGTGGTGTGGCACAAAGAAATCTAGCAGTGGTGAAAGTCAGACTCTGGGAGGTGTGTCTGGTTTGGGAAACATGATGGAGAAGCATCACACTTCACCTGGAGTGATCATGGCTTGGGATCCAACATCAGTATGACCACAGAATCCTGGCTTCTTTTCCTATTCTGCCTGCACACCTTTCCTGATTGGAGTGTACAAGCCCCAATCCTGGAATGGTCAGAAGGCTGATTTCCAAGCTGTATGTTCTGGTGGACCAGTGGCTCCCTGTCTTGATACACACATCAGCACCAGGCCTGATCCATCATCTCAGCCAAGACCAGAGTGGACTTAATTTGAGCCCTTGGTTGTAGCTGGTTCTTTGGTGCTCTGTGGGTACTCTCCAGCTCAGACAGGGAGAATAAATATTACAAGGTCGATTCTTACCTCTACCCCAGCCCACACAGCATAAGAGAAAGTCAAGGTGCTTTTCCTACTTTTGAAGTCTCTGTAAAAATATAATGAAGCCCAGAATATTCATAGCAGCCCGTGTGTCTAGTTTAATTACCTTCTGTCCAAAGTAGAGACTAGATACTGTCTTTGCTGGATATTAGTACCATTGGCTGGCTTACTAGAATCTTTGATGGCCACAGGACTGTCGAAACAACCGGAAGATTTGAAAACAGTAGGTTTGTGGGAACAGGATTGAAGTTTGGCCAGTGAAGTTTGGACAGTGATAGGATAGAAGTGATGGTGGTTTTCTGTTCTTTTTAGCAGTATTTGTTTAAATAAATACTGCACATGAATTCTTTGATTAATAAGTTTTCAAAGTTAGAAAATAAGAAAAATTCAATTTGGTAAATATGGAGAACAAGAAGCAGTTCTAATGGGGCCACTAACATAGAATAGTCCAGGAGAGAAACTAAAGTGATTGTGAGATTAAGGGCTTTATCTACTGAAGCTAAGTTGCTTCAATCGTATCTGACTGTTTGTAGCCCTGTAGCCCACCAGGCTCCTCTCTCTGTGGGATTCTCCAAGCAAAAATACTGGAGTGCGTTGCCATGCCCTCCTCCAGGGGATCTTCCATACCCAGGGACTGACCCACATCTTTTATGTCTCCTGCATTGACAGGCAGGTTCTTTACTGCCAGTGCCACCTAGATTATTATAAATAGACCACACAGCTTTGCTGTTAGTGCAGCTGACCTTGACTTTATTAATAAATTTAACCTGTAAGGAAACCTGCCCAGGCTATAGCTGCAGGCACTCATCTCTCTTGATCTTCAGGAGCAAGCATTAAACATCAAGTGAGACTTGTGTCTGCTTCCTGGCTCCCCAAGGGGCCCAGGTTTCCACTACTTCGCCGTTGCCCAGGGTAAGGTACTAGGGAAAAAGAATTCACTCTGATGAATTTGCCTTTCGGCTGCAAAAGGCACTCAATTCTTCTGGATTTTCAGACCTGTTGAACTGTCTTATCCAAGCCATGCAGGCCACAGCTGTGAGCAATCATTTGAGAGTGACCTCAGTTCTGTCAGGGGTCACTCCCTGTAAACAATGAGAACAACCAATTTATTGGCTAAATGTGCATGACTGGCCAATACCACCTACGTTTTGAAAGAAAGACAAAATTTTGACTGGGACAGTGAACGTGAGACCAGAATCCTGGCTCTGGCTTGTCTTCCATTTCCATGAGGGCCCTCTGAAATACTTGTTATCTTTATTTTTGTATTTGGACATGGGGCACAATAAGGAGATGCTGGGGGTCAGTCCAATCTCCTTCAATCTTGTTCAACAAAGTCACTTTGGTCAAATTACTTTGACCTCTCTGAATCAAAGCTTTGAAGTGGGGGCAAAAACACTTTACTTGGCAGATGGCATACTTTGAAACATAAAGTCTCAGAAAGTGAAGGGTAAGAACTAGAAGAAAAATTCAAGTTTCTTTTTGCCCCACTTCATTCAATTTATTCTCTTCTATTTGACCCTCTTGACTTTCAGGAGTGGCATTCTACAACCATCACAATGACACATACCCTTGGAATAAGTATTGGTGGTGATTTAGTTTCTAAGTTGTGTCCAACTCTTGCAACCCCATGGACTGTAGCCTGCCAGATTCCTCTGTACATGGGAGTCTCCTAGCAAGAATACTGTAGTGGGTTGCCATTTCCTTCTCCATAAGATCTTCCTGACCCAGGAATCGAACCATTGCAGGCAGATTCCTTACTGACTGAGCTATGAGTGAGCCCTAGTAAGTATTAGGTGACACAATTTTAAGGTCAAAACACCTTTATGATTGGATTTTTTGTTGGCCGCTTTCAAGTTAAAAACTTCCAGTTCTAAATGTTATGCACAGTTGTAGTCCCAAAGAATAAAAGAGAACAGAAAAATTAAAAAAAAAAAAAAGATCTTCTAGAGAATGAGCTAGAAAATCTATGTAATCTTTCCTGTTTGTGCACTTTAATAGCAGCAAAAAGACCCCGGGTGTTGTGAGAGGGCAGCTGCCATGCTATGCATTCACTCTATCGGGGACAGTTGTTATTGCTTTGTTGCTAAGTCATGTTTGACTCTTTTTGACCCCATGGACTGTAGCCTGCCAGGCTCTTCTGTCCATGGGAATTCCCAGGCAAGAAGACTGGAGTGGGCTGCCATTTCCTTCTCCAGGGGACCTTCCCAACCCAGGGATCGAATCTGCATCTCTTGCATGGCAGGTGAATTCTTTACTACTGAATCACCAGGGAACACCTCTGGGACAATTACTCATCTATTAATTCCCTAAATATTCAAGTAACTCCCATGTACCAAACATTTTGCTACATACTACAGATGCAGAAATCTATGAGACCTATGTCTTCTCTCAAGGAGCTCACAGCCCACCCAGTGAATCATTTCCAGAAATTTATTTAATTTACTTTAACTTTTATTTTATATTGGAGTATATTACAATTTTGTGTTAGTTTCACATGTATAACAGAGAGATTTAGTTGTTTCTATACATATATCTATTTTTTTCAGATTCTTTTCCTATATAGGTTATTTCAGAATATTGAGTAGAATTCCCTGTGCTATTTGGTAGGTCGTTGTTGATTATCAATTTTATATACAATAGGGTATATATGTTAATCACAAACTCCTGATTTATCCCTTCCCCACCACACACACTTTACCCCTTTGGTAATCACAAATCTATTTTCAAAGTCTGTCAGTCTGTTTCTGTTTTGTAAACAAGTTCATTTGTATCATTTTTGAGGTGATTTCACATAGGATAAGTGATATCATATGATATTTGTCTTTCTCTGTTTGACTTACTTCACTTTGTATGATCATCTCTTGGTTCATTCATGTTGCTGCAAACACAAGACGTTTAGACCAGAGTCGTATGTTTAAAACTTTCCAGCTCATTGTTGGGCTGTGTTCATGTTTCCCTGGCAAATCAAGCTTACCATGCTGTATCTTTCACAGGTTCACGGAGCACCACTATTAGCTGAACTCTCTGTTAGGCATCAAAAGAAAAACTAATGGAAAGAGTCAATAGGACCCTCCCCGTCTTGCCTGGAGAATCCCATGGGCGGAGGAGCCTGGTGGGTTACAGTCCACGGGGTCGCAAAGAGTTGGACATGACTGAGCGACTTCACTTTCATCTAAATTGGCATTATCAAGCACTCCAATTTAGACTTTTGGACTCCTTCTTCCACATTCTCATTCAAAACTGCTTTGGCCATTCGTATAGTCTCAAGAGTAAATTCTGCCTGAATCACTTGATACAAAGTATGCTATTATTCATTCTCATGAAAGAGAAAGTGTACTTGAGTCAATGTAATGTAGAATCACATTACAGAACCATTTGGTTCAATCTTCTTCACTACAAAAGGTTTATAGAGCTCCACTAAAAGTAATAAAATACATTGGTGAGTTATACTTTATTTCTAGCACTTATTGGTCAATATGCACTAGAAACTCAGATAATTAACATAACCTTTTATTAAAAGGTTTGCCACACATTTGCTGTCTCTAGTCAAACACTGTGCTGGACACTCAGGATAGATAGAGACCCAAATTACATTCCCTGTTCTCAAGGGGTTTATTAGGAGAGGTGAAGTAAATGTAATTTCCTGGAGAATGAGATTCTGAGGAAATAGGAGCTTTTCTAGGTGGACTGTCATATTTATGCAATTTATGATCAATTAAAATTTAACCCATGGATGTCTTGGTAGTAATATAAAGCCCAATAGAACATATCTAGAAATGTTCTTATCTTTTGAACTATTTCTACCTTGTGACTGTAAGATAGAGAATTTTTTCTCCCTGACAGTTTATGTAGCTTTTCAACATAGCAGATTTTCTGTTAAAAATGGCCCATGTACCAAAAAGGTACATGTCTCTGCAAGACATTCTTTCAGTGACAGAAGTGAAAACAACGCAGTCCTATTTTATTCCTGGCCAGTTGTGCATTTCACTTATGCCACTGCCCAGAATACAGTGACATTCAGCTTGTTTTCTTTGAAAAGACTTGACATGCCACATCATTGTCCCTTCTCTGCAGGTTGAGGGACGTCTTTTTTCATTCTTCAGTGTCTTGTTTCTCTTGAGTAAGGATTACTGTATTCTTCATATCTTTCAAATTCACATTGATTCAAAGAATACACATTTCTATGTTTCCCATTTTTGGTTTGCTGTCTGCAGATAGCACGAAAAGCAATTTGATAGTTTAGGCACACGGTAAAGCTCAGTGGCGTGTTATTGTTGTTTAATTACTAAGTCATGTCTGATTCTTTGCGACCCCATGGACTGTAGCCCACCAGGTTCCTCTGTCCCTGGGATTTCCCAGGCAAGAATACTGAGGTGGGTTGCTATTTCCTTCTTCAGAGGATCTTCAAGACCCAGGGATTGGGTCAGGAACTCACATCTTCTGCAGATTCTGTGTTGCTGAGCCACCAGGGATGCCCTCAGTGGCTTGGTTTGAGTTAAAACGTTTTCTCTCTCTTTTCCAAATCATGCTCCTCTTGGCAGTCAATAAGAATTTGGTGAGCAAAAGATGCTGGCCAGCCCTGCAGCTGACTGGTACTTTGACTAGCTAGGGATGAAAAGTGACAGTTCACTGATCTTTACTGTCTGGAGCAGCTGAATCACTACAAAGGCCAAGTCCCCTTGAGGAAAAGCGAGTTCTTCTCAGACATCATTCCAACCCTTTTTTTACTTTGGTGTCAAGAATGTTTATATATTCTCACATATATCTCCTTAAGAAACAAAATCACTGATAATCCTCAAGAAATAAAAATTGATATATATGTATTTATATATATGTGTGATTTTCTATATCAATTTATCTATGTACTTATGTATCTCTTTTCCAAATAAATTTTAGCATTTTAATTTGATCATGGATTTCAGTAATGTAAACACCATACAGGAAAATAAAAATCTCCAATTAAAAAAGCTAAATATATTTCTCTAATATATATATATATGTGTGTGTGTGTGTGTGTATATAAAATGAATGTATTTTCAGTTTTATATGCCTGCTTTTCAGATATTTTAGATATCTGCTGTATGGCATTGTGCTTATAATTAGCAACATTGTTCATTTTATTATTTTACCCTAAAAATCTGTTAAGGGGCTAGATTTCAAGTCAAGTGTTCTTATCACAATAAAATAACCATTAAAAAGAAAATTATATATACAGAAATATTAGTTAGGAATTATTGTAGAATAAACATCAAGGCAATATATTTACTGCTGCTGCTAAGTCACATCAGTCGTGTCTGACTCATTGCGACTCCATAACGGCAGCCCACCAGGCTCTGCCGTCCTTGGAATTCTCCAGGCAAGAACACTGGAGCAGGTTGCCATTTCCTTCTCCAATGCAAGAAAGGGAAAAGTGAAAGTGAAGTCACTCAGTCGTGTCTGACTCTTTGCAACGCCATGGACTGACTGCAGCCTTCCAGGCTCCTCCGTCCGTGGGATTTTCCAGGCAACAGTACCGGAGTCCGGTGTCATCGCCTTCTCCGAATATATTTACTAGTTAGGATATTACATTTTCAACTTCTTTCTGGGTTCATTACGTTCCTATGCAATTTCAGGTCTGGCTCCTGGGCATCCTCCAGTGCAAAGACTAATTATAAGTTTGCTCTTTTTCAGATCACAAGGCTGTGACTGTGACAAGTAGCTGGTTATAAGAACGGAGTCACTCACAAGTGACAATGTGTCTCATAGGAAATCTTTTTTGCTCCTGCTGCACTGAATTGTGACATTTTGATGGCACTGCTCCTTTGGGTTCCAGGGTCATTAGCTTCAGCTTAGTGACTGCTACACTCCTAGCCCACATCCATCACTTACCCAGGACGTGGCCCTGACTTCCTTTAATGACCAGGTGTGGTAATAAAGTTTGAGCCTGATTACTTTATAGTTCCCCCCTTTGGTCCTCTCCCCACCATCTGGCTCTTCCATTAATCTGCCTTGAATTTCTGGGCCATAAATGGTGGCCTGTATCCCCCTTCTGTAAGTCTGACCTTAGACTGCTCACCCGGAGCCTGGCCTCCATTGCAGCCACATTTGCAACCCCTTCAAGGTCACTGCCATGACTCATGGATCTGGCTCCTCCCACCCCAGCTTCTTTCCTCTCCTGCTTCTTTCTACTCAGTCCCTTCCAGCAAAGCCCAGGCCACTTCTTTTGCTAGACTTGAGCCTCAGATCGGGTGTCAAGATCTGATTTCTTTTGCCTTTAGAAGACTGTTTCTTAGTCTGAAAGAACTTTACTTAGAGCTAAAGTCATGTATTATGATAATTTTGACAGCAGAATCTTCTAGGAAACTTATTTTTAAAAAATGAGCTATCGTTTTAATTAATGGATTTCATTTAGGTTCCATTTGTGTTTTGGACTCTATTGGAAAGTTCTAGAGTAGGAACAGCTTTTAGGTTAGGGTGATACTTCCATTCTGCACATTGGCTGCCTGTCCATTGGCTTTTCATTCTAGTAACTGTTTCTTTTTTGGTTTCAGTGGACACTGAAGTCCATACAATAATAATATGATGAATAAAGGTCAGAAGGAAGGGATAGGGAAAGGGAGAAGGAATGAGCTCAGTTGAAAAAGCCGAACATGTTACTAATATTCAGATAGAACTCATTTTTCAAACCAGATTAATGTGTAATTTTTTTCTCTTTTGACTGTATAATGTGACATTGCTGGACTAAATCTCCAGAGGAAATTTTTTTTAAGTTTCAGAGGGTTGCAAAGAGTTGGACATAACTGAAGCAACTTAGCATGCATGGGCACATGCGCTAGTTGATTATCTTAAGTTTGGGCTATTATAAAGCTTTCAGGAACATTTGTATAAAAGTCTAAGCGGACTTTTCATTTTTCTTGAATACATATCTAGCAGTGAAATTGTGACTGAAAATGGGATCCAGTTTCTCACTGCTCAAAAACCAATAAGAGGTAAGGTTTGTGGAAAACAAAGCTTGCTGGTAACTGTCTAGGAGTATAAACATTCTAGATTTGATTGATAAATCCAATAATGAAAACCACTAGACTAGACTGATAGTTTCATATATATATATAAAATCTTCTGTTATATATGGGTTCCAAGTAGCATGTTGAAGACTTTTTACTTAAAATATTCTTTCTATATCAGAACATTTTCAAACTTTCTAGAATGAAATATTATGTTAAATTTTATCATATTTATTTTCCAAGGATGTTATTGGTACATAATGTGATGAATTGAACTTAACAGAAATAACGTCTTTAATGAAAAAAAATAAACAATGTACTTTATTAAGAACAAACTACTGCAAACAGAATTTGTGAATTTCAGTTAAAGTGGTTATAAATGTATTGGCTTTCATTATTTAGAAATATCTAAGGTCTATAAAATAAGACTAGATTGAATATTCAATAACTGGATAAATGTTTTTAATAGGTAGTTAAAAATTAGAATATTTCCATCAAGAACAGGGTCTCTATTTTAATTTGTCATTTTAATTATGTACATTACTCAGTAGAAAATATATTTTGTGTTCTGTAATAAAAATTTCTAGCTTTGCTGTCATTTTTTTCCATCTTTTATTGCATACTTTTAACAACCATCAGTTGACTCAGGAAAGAAAATGTAGCATTTTTACCTGACTTATTATATTGCCTGCAGCCCAAATTCATTTTCTTGAATGATTTTTTGTTTGTTTTGGTTTTTAATTTAGTTTTTTGAGAGCCTAACCATGTTAGACTCAGTAGAAGGTGCATAGAGGCTGTTAAGAAAATGAATATTCATAGATAATTCACAATTTTGGTCAAAAAATGCCAGCATTTTCTGTATATTAATAATCAAATTGATTTCAGGTTCACTTTGCAGATTACATTTCTTTAACTCTTATTAAAGCTCTATTTTTATCAGGTTAATTCTGCTGTCAATTAAAAAAGAGGTATGATATGTGAATTATATCTATATATTCTAGTGAATATACCTATAATCTAACTGTAAACTATTTCAGTTCAGTTCAGTTCACTAGCTCAGTCATGTCTGACTCTTTGCAACCTCATGAACTGCAGCATGCCAGGCCTCCCTGTCCATCACCAGCTCCTGGAGTTCACCCAAACCCATGTCCATTGAGTCAGTGATGCCATCCAAACATTTCATCCTCTGTCATCTCATTCTCCTCCTGGCCTCAATCTTTCCCAGCATCAGGGTCTTTTCAATGAGTCAGCTCTTTGCATCAAGTGGCCAAAGTATTGGAGTTTCAGCTTTAACATCAGTCCTTCCATTGAACACCCAGGACTGATATCCTTTAGGATGAACTGACTGGATCTCCTTGCAGTCCAAGGGACTCTCAAGAGTCTTCTCCAACACTACAGTTCAAAAGCATCAATTCTTCTGTGCTCAGCTTTCTTTATAGTCCAACTCTCACATCCATACCTGACCACTGGAAAAACCATACCCTTGACTAGATGGACCTTTGTTGACAAAGTAATGTCTCTGCTTTTCAATATGCTATCTAGGTGGGTCATAACTTTCCTTCTAAGGAGTAAGTGTCTTTTAATTTCATGGCTGCAATCACCATCTGCAGTGATTTTGGAGCCCAGAAAAATAAAGTCAGCCACTGTTTCCCTATCTATTTCCCATGAGGTGATGGGACCGGATGCCATGGTCTTCGTTTTCTGAATGTTGAGCTTTAAGCCAACTTTTTCACTCTCCTCTTTGACTTTCATCAACAGGATCTTTAGTTCTTCTCCACTTTCTGCCATAAGTGTGGTGTCATCTGCATATCTGAGGTTATTGATATTTCTCCTGGCAATATTGAATCCAGCCTGTGCTTCCTCTAGCCCAGCGTTTCTCATGAGGTACTCTGCATATAAGTTAAATAAGCAGGGTGACAATATACAGCCTTGACATACTCCTTTTCCTGTTTGGAACCAGTCTGTTATTCTGTGTCCAGTTCTAACTGTTGCTTCCTGACCTGCATACAGATTTCTCAAGAGGCAGGTCAGGTGGTCTGGTATTCCCATCTCTTTCAGAATTTTCCACAATTTATTGTGATCCACACAGTCAAAGGCTTTAGCATAGTCAATAAAGCAGAAATAGATGTTTTTCTGGAACTCTCTTGCTTTTTCGATGATCCAGCAGATGTTAGCAATGATCTATGGTTCCTCTGCTTTTCTAAAACCAGCTTGAACATTTGTAAGTTCATGGTTCACATATTGCTGAAGCCTGGCTTGGAGAATTACTTTACTAGCATGTGAGATGAGTGCAATTGCGCGGTAGTTTGAGAATTCTTTGGCATTGCCTTTCTTTGGGATTGGGATGAAAACTGACCTTTTCCAGTCCTGTGGCCACTGCTGAGTTTTCCAAATTTGCTGGCATGTTGAGTGCAGCACTTTCATAGCATCATCTTTCAGGATTTGAAATAGCTCAACTGGAATTCCGTCACCTCCACTAGCTTTGTTCGTAGTGATGCTTTCTAAGGCCCACTTGACTTCACATTCCAGGATGTCTGACTCTAGATCACACCATTGTGATTATCTGGGTCATGAAGATCTTTTTGTACATTTCTTCTGTGCATTCTTGCCCCCTCTGCTTAATATCTTCTACTTCTGTTAGGTCCCTACAATTTCTATCCTTTATTAAGCCCATCTTTGCATGAAATGTTCCCTTGGTATCTCTAATTTTCTTGAAGAGATCTCTAGTCTTCCCATTCTATTGTTTGTCTTCCCATTCTATTGTTTTCCTCTATTTCTTTTCATTGATCACTGGGGAAGGCTTTCTTATTTCTTCTTGATATTCTTTGAAACTCTGCATTCAAATTGGAATATATTTCCTCTTCTCCTTTGCTTTTCACTTCCCTTCTTTTCACAGCTATTTGTAAGCCTTCCTCAGACAGCTATTTTGCTTTTTTGCATTGTTTTTTCTTGGAGATGGTCTTGATTCCTGTCTCCTGTACAATGTCATGAACCTCCATCCATTTGTCTTTATTACTCCGTTTTTTAATCTTTTGAATGCAAATTCTAAACTATAAAATTCTTTCATTAAAAGAAAAATATAAAAATATTTCTGGTAATTCTGGAAGAGTCAACACATCTTGTTACAAGTTCTGAATTACAAACTTCAGTTCGTCAACTTTAGACTCTAATAGCACAACCAAATAATAGTAACTATTATAAACAAAATTTTAATATTTTAATAGAATCATGTATTATAAAATTTCTTGAAAACAGCTCAAGATATGAATTTAGTAATTGATATTTAAAGTCTAGTATGGAAGGAATTCAGTTCATAAAAAAATTAAAGCCAAGTTGGTCCTTTGAAGTGATGTGATAGCTTGCATGATTATCTGAAAAAATTAAGAACAGTATTTTAAATTAATTAAGACTGAAATTAATGACCAGAATTTCCACTTAATCTTCCAAATTTAATACACATCTGTACCGTTTTACTTTCACACCCTTAATTGCTCCTGATATTCTTGTTCACACACTTATCGGTCTGAAATGTAGCCAAAGCAACTCGGACATATGTTTAGCATCATGAGATGGTTTAATTCATTTCTCTGAAGGTTCAAGGACATTGGTGGCAACTGCTTGTCAAGCTATATTCCCTTGACATAGCTGCTTCCAAATTCTTGACTTGAAATAGTTGGCTATAGTCACTGGCTTCCTATTTGAAGGGATGGTTTCTGCATTCAAATTCCTGACTAATTTATACACTGCTTTATTCAGATGTCTTTTCAGTGTTCTCATCTCACATGATCTAATCTCATCACTCCCAAATGAAATGAAAACATTTCTAACCCACTGAAAGTGTTAGTGTGTAAAACACTGACTATGAAACCTAGTATATATCTACATTTAAGACCTCATTGAATACTTGGCTCTAAATAAATGAACTGCCCATCTGTGTAATTTTCCCTACTAACCTATTACTGAGAAGCTTCACATTTATCTTGTGTCAGAAATACAGAGATCATTTCATGGCTCCCAGGAACATTCTAGGACTCTGGTAACTCTTCAATAATCACTGCCCTAACAGCTAAACTTATCTGTCATTGCTTTAAGTTGCACTGGCAAATTCATGTCGTGGTAGCTGTACTTACTCCCCCATCCGCACAACAGTCTTAACTAACCAAACACAGCACTGTTTCTAATTGAGCCCAAAAAGAACCATGGAATTCTCTGAAAGCATAGTGTTCCAGAAGCCACTACCAATTGGTTTGAGTGGGCATGAGATTTGAAACCTATTTGCCATTCTTGTCTTAGTTTAGAAGAGTAAGTGTTTTTGCAACCTTTGACACAGATTAGAATCTTGTGCATCAGTTCAGTTCAGTTCAGTCGCTCCGTCGTGTTGGACTCTTTGCATCCCCATGAATCGCAGCACGCCAGGCCTCCTTGTCCATCACCAACTCCCAGAGTTTACTCAGACTCACGTCCATCGAGTCAGTGATGCCATCCAGCCATCTCATCCTCGGTCATCCCCTTCTCCTCCTTCCCCCAATCCCTCCCAGCATCAGAGTCTTTTCCAATGAGTCAACTCTTCGCATGAGGTGGCCAAAGTACTGGAGTTTCAGCTTCTGCATCATTCCTTCCAAAGAAATCCCGGGGCTGATCTCCTTCAGAATGGATAATTACTTTTTGATTGATGTTTTTGAAAAGATTATGAATATGGATTATGACTATTGTTATATTACTCTGATAATATCAAAGATAAGTCCCCAGGAGGGGACTTTTTGCCTAACTCAACATATTTGTAAGAAATAGAGAGGAAGTGTTATTTTTAGGTATGTATTGAACCATTTTGTTTCAAGATGTACATCTTTTGATAATTTAAAAAGTGTGACTTATCGTGCTCATACTTTGGATTGTAAAGAATGTGAGCTGTCTTGGGGGTGTCTAAGCAGATGTACCCAAATCCCTACACTGCTGCAAATTGTGTGACTAACTGCAAGTTGCCTCCTTCAATTAATTAGTTGGAAGCTGATGGCTGTAGTTGCCTTGCCTCCAGTGAGGCAACCTTTCAGGATAAAACTCTGGCAGATGTTAGCATGGTTAATAGCAGACTTGTTTCTCTGCTTCTATTTACCAATTGTGAAGAATATTTGGATTCATTACTGTCGAGTTTTTACATAAGCAGCAACTGGGTTTTAAAGTGACATTGATTTCAAGGAGACCTGCATGGCTAGGATGGTGTGCTTTCTCCAAGGAAGCAGGTCAAACAAGTGCCGTAGCTTCCAAATGGTGAGATGCCAGAGGCAGATCACTGTGCTCCTGTAGAATTACCTGTGGGCTTCCCAGGCGGCTCTAGTGGTAAAGAACCAGCCTGCCAGTGCAGGAGACATAAGAGGCTGGTTCAATGCCTGCATTGGGAAGATACCTTGGACAAGGGGGGATCTCTTCTGGATCTCTTCTCCAGACACTGGATCTCTTCTCCAGCATTCTGCCCTGGAAAATTCCATAGACTGTATAGTCCATGGGGTTGCAAAGTGTCAAACACTATAAAGGGACTTTCATTCTCACTTTAATAGCAAAATGTCATGAGTGCTGCAATAGGAGGAACAGAAATGAAAGACATTCAAATGTACCCCCGTTTGGTGCTTGTCAGGAGAAACGTGTATTTTCACAATTACTTTATTCAGTCACATTTAAGAGGCAAATCTAAGATGCAGCCCACCTTATCTAATCACCTAGGACCGTACAGTGGAAGTTACAGCAGCCAACCTTAGCATGAGAATTTGGAGATATTTATAAGATCCCAGATAGAATCTGGAACATTTCTTTGGTTTGGGTATTAGAAAAAGGCATTAGATGTAAAAGCAAGCCATAAATAGAAGGCAAGGTCATCTTAATATGATTTACAAGCGAATATTCTCCTTAACTATCAAGTTCCCCTAGCCTGCCATGAAGAGTCAATTTACTTTGGAAAAATTACTTTTGACATATGGGAACAAAGAGGTTTCATGACTTCTGTGTCTTTGGCTTAATCATAAAACCTACCTTGTTAAACACGTTCACTGTTGAAATAGTTTTCTAGTGTGTTGCTATAGATTGTTGACTTAAGTTTTTTACTGTTGCCATTGTAGGTGAACAATTGCTTAATTAAAAAACAAGTCATGTAGGACAGATAAAATTTGCTTATTCCACAAAGATGTTTGGAGGTTTTAATGACATCCTATAGTAGCAATATAGTGCAATTTTGGGATATATTTAATGCCACAGCTTGCCTATTTCATAGCAGACTGTTTACTCTTTGAAAGCAAATGTATATTTTTTTTCACAGAAGCTCATGCATATGTCCTGCTAAATACTTTTTCTTATTTTTTTGTTTTTATCTCTCCATATTTTACTGAATTAATTGTGTTGCTATCATATCATCTTCAATATGATCCAGAGTGAACTTATTTTCCATTTTGATCCACTCTCCTCTCACTTCCTGTCTCTGTCAGTGGTGCAAGCATTTCTCTATTTTTCCATATTTGAAATTTTGTTATTTTCTTCCACTGGTAATTGGCTAGTGTCTCTCATTCTACTCCTAACATTCTTGCCTACATTTGAAACTGCTGCCTCATTATCTCATGTATTTGCTACTATCTGGTATATTACCTATCTCTCCTAACTAGATTATAAACTCTCTGAGTGCTAGGATCTTGTGTATGTTGCATATCTCTATTACAAGGACAACAACAGTGCCTGGAACACAAATATTTATCATTCAATAAATATGTGGTTAAGGAATAAATGAAAAGTAGGTCATCATTAGATGGTGAAATTTGAATTCTATTCTGCATTTGGGCTTCCCTGGTGGCTCAGATGATAAAGAATCCACCTGCAATGTGGGAGACCTGGGTTTGATCCCTCGGTTGGGAAGACCCCCCTGGAGGAGGGCATGATAACCCACTCCAGTATTCTTGCCTGAAGAGTTCCCATGGACAGAGGAGCCTAGCAGGGTACAATCCTTGGGGTCGCAGAGTCAGACACAGTTGAGTGACTAAGCACACACTCTTGCATTCACTAGCCATCTAATACAGTTTTCTCTTCTGTAGTTTCTCTTGTTGAGGTTCCAATAGTTACTCATGGTCAACTGCAATCTGAAAATATTAAATGGAAAATTCCAGAAATAATATATTTTTAAGCTATGTGCTATTCTGAGTAGCATGATGAAATCTTGCACTACCCACTAACCCCACATTCTGCCAGGGATCCTCAGTCTTCTCCATCATCTGCTCTTGACATCTAACCATGGACAGTGTCATGGATCAATGGTCCAGAGTCACCCAAATCCTTGGAAACATCACCAGAAGGTCAAAAGCAGCCTAATTTACGTCATAATGCCTACATCATTGATTCAGACATTTTATCATCTCAAGTCATCACACAAAGGCTGAGTACAGTACAATAAGATATTTTGAGAGAGATAATATTCACATAACCTTTATTACAGTTGTTCTATTTTGTTGTCGTGCAGTCACCCAGTTATGTCCAACTCTTCATGACCCTATGGATTGGAGCACTCCAGGCCTCCCTGTCCCTCACCATCACCTGGAGTTTGCCCAAGTTCATGTCCATTGCATTGGTGATGCCATCTAGCCAATTCATCGTCTGTCATCCTCTTCTCCTGCCTTCAATCTTTCCCAGCATCAGGATCTTTTCCAATGAGTTGGCTATTTGCATCAGGTGACTAAAGTATTGGAGCTTCAGCATTAGTCCTTCCAATGAGTATTCATGGTTAATTTCCTTTAAGATTGGCTGGTTTGATCTCCTTGCTGTCCAAGGGACTCTCCAGCACCACAGTTCTAAAGCATTAATTCTTTGGCGTTCTGCTTTCTTTATGGCCCAGCTACCATTGTTAGTGTTAGTCCATTACTAAGACTAATTCATAAGCTAAACTTCATCATACATATATATGTATATGAAAAAACATAGCATATATAGGGTTTGATACTATCTACAGTTTCAAGCATCTGCTGGCTATCTTGGAATGTATCCACTGTGGGTGGGGGGGTAGGTATTTTATTACTTAAATACTGATTTATGTCATTAATTTTAGAAATCAAAGTTCTTTCTATGATAATAATCTTCCATTAAATTAAATTTAAATATGTACACTTGTATTTGTGTATATATGTACATATATATTTCTCAGCTACCTTATAATTATGTATTCATCCCACTTAGTTAACTTAATTTTCTATTGCTCCCCAACTATTTAAGAATCTGCCTGCAATGCCGGAGACCCAGCCTCAGTCCCTGCATCAGGAAGATCCCCTGGAGAAGGGAATGGCTACCCACCCCCATGTTCTTGCCTGGAAAATCCCATGGATGGAGGAGCCTGGCAGGCTACAGCCCATGAAGTCACAAAGAGTCAGACACAACTGAGCGACTAACATTTCCACATTCATGATATTGCTTATATGTAGAATTTATAAAAATGGTACAAATGGACATATTTACAAAACAGAAATAGACTCACAGGAATAGAAAACAAATTTGTGAATACCAAAGGGGAAAGGGGTGCTGGAGGGATAAATTAGGAGGTTAGGGTTAACATATACACACTACTATATATAAGATAATCAACAAGGATCTACTGCATAGCGCAGGGAACTCAACTCATTATCTTTTAATAACTTATAATGGGAAATAATCTAAAAATGAATAACAACTGAATCACTTTGCTGTATACCTGAAGCAAACACAATCTGTAAATCAAATATATTTCAATTTAAAAAAAAGAGAGAAAAACAATCACTAGTGTCCCCACTGTCCGGAGAACCCATCATGTTTAGCACTCATTACCTGTGTTCTTTCCCCCTTGGGTTAGAATTCTCTCTTTTCTGTTTATTTAAGTTCTACAGTCTTCTGGACCCAACCCACTCACAGGGTAAATCTGTGAAGCCTGTTTGCACTATCACTGATTCCTTGTTCCTTCTGAACTTCTCTAGAATACACACTCAGTATTGTACACACTTATGTAAATGATAGTACTGGATTATATCATCACATATGCATTACTCACTTTAAAAGTGTGCTTATCTCCTCTCCCCCATTAGATATAGTATCCTTTAGACAATACCTGAAACCCTTCAATGCAGTATTGTAACATAGAATAAAGTAAAAATAAAATTAAAAAATAAAACAAAAAAATCCAAATTCTGAGCTGAGAAATGCTCGATAAATCACCAAGAGACAGACATCTAATATATAAAATATAATAAATATTTTTAGCCACTAGTGTTCTGTTACATTTCAAGTCTGTGTATTAAAATACTGCTATATGCTTGTTTGTGGCTGGTTTCTTTCTGACCATGTACACAAAATAATTTGTTATTTTTATGCCATTTTCTCAATATTTTTCCTCTTCCTTTAAGTTCAGAATCTTTTAACTTTTTATTGTTCATTCACCAGGCACTTGACAAGATATTGCCAGGGATACCTTTGGCTTTTCCCATTTCTTTGACTCCTACAACAAATCACCTCCCAAATTCTAAATATAACTTCTACATTGGGAATCTGTGGTAACTGTAATATAAAATATATTTGATATTTATCACCAGTTTCCAGTACAGTCTGCTGTGTGCTTAGTTTCTCAGTGGAGTCCGGCTGTTTGTGATCCCATGGTCTGTAGCCTGCCAGGCTCCTCTATCCATGAGGATTCTCCAGGCAAGAATACAGGAGTGGGTTGCCATACCCTCCTCCAGGGGATCTTCCTAACCCAGGGATCGAGCTCAGATCTCCCACATTGCATGCAGATTTTTTTTACCAACTGAGTCACCAGTTGTCACCTTTTTGTACGGAGCTCCTTATAAAATATTTAGAATTTCCTGAGTGATAGCAAGAGCAGAATATTTGGCTATTTATAATGAATTCCTTTCAAGCATATCTGAGTTTATGTTAATGAGGTGACTCCTGAAGGATGGGGACTGGTTGTTGGAGGAATCAGTCGTGTGATTAGAGGGTTGGAACTTTTGACTCCATTCCTGACCTCTGGGGAGGAGAGAGAGACTAAGGATTTTTTTTTTTTTTAATTTGGAGTTTCTGCCCATAGAATTAAATTAATTACAATTAATTTTGGCCTCATCCCCTACACTGGAAGGCATGTGGGATTTTAGTTCCATGACCAGAGATTGGACCTGCACCCTCTCCATTGGAAGGCAGATTTGTAACCACTGGACTTCCAGGGAAGTCCTGAGACTGGGGCTTTAGTTAGTCATCAGTGGCCAGTGATTTAATCAACCATACGTAAGAAATAAAATTAACATAAAAACTCTAAATAAAGATGTTTGGAGAGTTATGAGGTTGGGAAGGTGGAATATCCCAAATTCCACAGAGACAGAGAGACTCCTGTGATTGGGACCCTTCTAAAACTTGCTCTGCATACCTCTTCATCTGATTGTTACTTTTAGCCTTTATAATATCTTCTATAATAAACTGGTAATAACAACCACAGGATTTCTCTGAGTTCTGTGAACCACCATAACAAATTATCAAACCTGAGGAGGAAGGTATGGGAACGCCTGATTCAGACAGAGCCGAGTTGGATAGACTGGTGGGCATCCTGGGGAGCCACCACATGCATCTGGCATCTGAAGTGGGGTGCAATCCTGTGGAAATAAGCCCTTAACCACTACCTCCAGGTAGTTCAGTTCAGTTCAGTTCAGTTTAGTTCAGTTCAGTCGCTCA
Source organism: Raphicerus campestris (assembly GCA_006410735.1). Lineage (NCBI taxonomy): Eukaryota > Metazoa > Chordata > Mammalia > Artiodactyla > Bovidae > Raphicerus > Raphicerus campestris. The sequence goes on along the minus strand of SJYW01053321.1, from coordinate 562,461 downwards.
GTCGTGTCCGACTCTTTGCGACCCCATGAATTGCAGTGCTCCAGGGCCCCCTATCTATCACCAACTCCCAGAGTTCACTCAAACTCATGTCCATCCAGTCGCTGATGACATCCAGCCATCTCACCCTCTGTTGTCCCCTTTTCCTCCTGCCCCCAATCCCTCCCAGCATCAGAGTCTTTTCCAAATGAGTCAAATCTTCACATGAGGTGGCGAAGTACTGGAGTTTCAGCTTTAACATCATTCCTTCCAAAGAAATCCCAGGGCTGATCTCCTTCAGAATGTATTGGTTGGATCTCCTTGCAGTCCAAGGGACTGTCAAGAGTCTTCTCCAACACCACAGTTCAAAAGCATCAATTCTTCGGCTCTTATCCAGGTAGTTAGTGTCAGAATTATTTAATATGAGGGAAAAGGCCATACACTTGCCTCAGAAGTGTTCACAGTGCTTGTTCAGGCTTTATTATTATTTCTTACATGTTTTAAACTTCCTCAGTTGGAGTCCAGACTTCTGAGGTTGCAAAGGGCCCATACTTTCTTCATATCTCCTGTCTCATTACTCTTTCAGATTGTACTGCTCTCAAATGAAGACATCTCATTCCCAGACTATGACTTTTTGGTCAAACCGTATATGCCTTTGTTTATGCTTCTCTATCCTCTAGTTATCCCCTTTACTTAAAAAAAAAATTATAGTATATCTGATTTAAGATGTAACTAAAATGTAATCTCCTCTGGGAAGTTTTCCCAGATTCTTTCTGAATCAGAGCACAATGCATGGTGCTGTTTCTTTCACAGCTGGGATTCGTAGATCCAGGAATCAAACAATGAAAATGAGAATGGTATCACTTAGTGGTATGACCCTTAGATCCTGTGACTTTATGCTCTTCTGGCCTAGAGGTCTTAATCCCAGAGAGAAATGTTTCTACTGGGACACAAAACAAAGATGTTGTTGAACTGAAAATTAAGACTGCCTGCTGGACACTTTAGATTCCTCGTGTTTTTGAATCAATAAACATGGAAGAGAGTTATAGTGTTAGTTGGGGTGACTGATCCTGACTACCAAGGTGAAATTGAGCTACTATTCCATATGAGGTGAGGAAGACTATGTCTGGAATATAGGAAATCCTCTAGGGCATTACTTAGCATTAGCACAATTGTGATTAAGGTCAGTGGAAAACTATAACAACCCAATCCAGGCAAGATGAATGTGGGTAGATTAATCTTGTCTGGATTGGACTATTGCAATTTTTCACGTAGTCCTGCACCATTTCTCCTTAAAGTCTTTGGTAATTAGTTTCATAGTGTCTATCTTGGAGAAAATTTTGTTTTAAAATTTTTTTAGCAACAACAAATCACTGTTGATGGTGACGACGGCCGCAAAATTAAAATACGCTTGCTCCTTGGAAGAAAAGATCTGACAAACTTAGATAGTATGTTAAAAAGCAGAGACATCACTTTGCTGAAAAGGTCCATCCAGTGTTCTTGCCTGGAGAATCCCAGGGACGGGGGAGCCTGGTGGGCTGCCGTCTATGGGGTCGCACAGAGTCGGACATGACTGAAGCGACTTAGCAGCTGCAGCAGCAGCAGCAAGTCAAAGCTATGGTTTTTCCAGTACTCATATACGGATGTGAGAGTTGGACCATAAAGAAAGCTGAGACCAGAAGAATTGATGATTTTGAACTGTGGTGCTAGAGAAGACTCTTGAGAGTCCCTTGGACTACAAGGATATCAAATTAGTAAATCCTAAAGGAAACCAACCCTGAATATTCACTGGAAGGTCAGAGGCTGAAGCTGAAGATCCAATACTTTGGCCACTTGATGCAAAGAGGTGACTCACTGGAAAAACTCTGATCCTGGAAAAGATTGAGGGAAGGAGGAGAAGGGGATGACAGAGGATTAGATGGTTGGATGGTATCACTGACTCAGTAGACGTGGATTTGAGCAAACTCTGGTAGATAGTGAAAGACAGGGAAGCCTGGCATGCTGCACTCCATGGGGTGGCAAAGAGTGGGACACCTGAGTGACTGAACAACACAACAAAATAGCCAAAATAGGGAATAAAATTACTTGCTAGAGGAAGGGATCTTTTAGCCTGCAGGAATCCTGCTTGTCCATGGGGTGTTTTAGTATCTAAGAAAAATCATATGAATGGGATGTAAATAATTTTCTGCTTATCTGTGGGCCTTATTTATAAAATTTTATATTTTTAAAAAATATGAATAATCATCCAGACTCTTCAGGACTGAAGGTACGGGTCACTCAGCAGGTAAAAAACAATGATCAGCTGAGGTTCTTGCCCAAAGTCAAGATAATACAGAATGCTGCTGCTGCTGCTGCTAAGTCGCCTCAGTCGTGTCCAACTCTGTGCGACCCCATAGACGGCAGCCCACCAGGTTCCCCCGTCCCTGGGATTCTCCAGGCAAGAAACCGGAGTGGGCTGCCATTTCCTTCTGCAATGCATGAAAATGAAAATCTCCAATGCATGAAAGTGAAGTCACTCAGTCATGTCTGACTCTTAGCGATCCCATGGACTGCAGCTTACCAGGCTTCTCTGCCCATGGGATTTTCCAGGCAAAATTACTGGAGTGGGGTGCCATTGACTTCTCCAAATACAGAATGGGTACTAGAGAAAAGTAATTGCAAATGCCAGCTACAACCATGCGATAGACTGCAGAAATAAGAACTGAAATTGTCATGAGTATTTCTTCCTTATTTTGTAGTAAATACATGTGTATGTATATATGACACTGAGCAGCATGCTATGGTCCTCCCCATACCATGTCCTTCACCTACATTTTTGTCTGCAGAAAAAAGTTTGTTAACCAGAGAATAAGTTTAGTCATTTAAGTGAGAAAATGCAAAAGCAAAGGAAAACCATCACTAGACAAAAATAACGATACTTCAGTCATTGAGCAAAGTCAGGGACTTTAGTTCCTCCTCCAGGGCTATAGATAACATCCTGATCCATATCTTTTGAGCTGTCTTCTTGTTGTTCAGTCACTAAGTCATGTCCAACTCTGTGACCCCATGAACTGCAGCATGCAGGCATCCCTGTCCTTCACCCTCTCCCTGAGTTTTTTCAAACTCATGCCCATTGAGGTGATGATTCCATTCAACCATCTCATCTTCTGTTACTCCCTTCTCCTTCTGTTATCTTGCAGATACTAAAACTCCTGTCCAGTGGAAGAAGTTAATGATGTGATGACCAGCCTGTCGCCACAAGAGAGTGTGTTAGTTTCATAGTCGTGTCTGACTCTGTCCATGAAATTCTTCAGCCAAGCATACTGGAGAGGGTTGCCATTCCCCTCTCCAAGTTATCTTCCCAACCCCTGGATCAAACCTGGGTCTCCTGCACTGCAGGAAGATTCTTTACCATCTGAGCCACCAGGGAAGCCCAGCCATGAACATAAGCTGCCACAGTGAGAACTGGCCTCAAAGAAATGGCAACAAAATGGTTTTGGAACTGAAGACTAACTCTACTGAAGACAATCAAGATGACAGTGATCAGACCACTGCATGGCCAATTTCAAGATGATGTCAGAGCTGACTATGTTATTTCTGCGTTTAGTCCCAACCCTCAGTCTATAGACACTCTTGCACATTGAAGGGTAGTTGACAGTTGGATAGAAATCTGTCCTCCCCACCAGTTTCCAGCCTCCAAAATAAAGAAAAATTTCCTTCCCACTGACCTTATCTCTTTATTGGCTTTTGTATCAAGAGTAGTCAGAACTAATTTATACTAGCTTATATACATATACTGGGCTTCCCAGGTGACGGGAGTGGTAAAGAACCTGCCTGCCAGTGCAAAAGACCTTAGAGATGCGGGTTCCATCCCTGAGTTGGGAAGATGCCCTGGAGGAGGTCATGGCAACCCACTCCAGTATTCTTGCCTGGAGAATCCCATGGACAGAGGAGCCTGATAGGCTACAGTCCATGGGGTCACAAAGAGTCGGACAAGACTGAAGTGACTCAGCACACATATGTTATGGAGAAGGAAATGGAAACCCACTCCAGTATTCTAGCCTGGAGAATTCCATGGGGAGAGGAACCGGGCAAGCTGCAGTCCATGGCGTTGCAAAGAGTTGGACACAACTGGATGACTAACACAGACATATGTTAAACAAATATCTTTTTAAAATTTCCTTTCAATCTCTTACGTTAATATAGTATTAACTTTTTATTAAAATATTGTTAATTTTGCTTCATGGCATTTAAGTGCCAGGCTCTCAGGAGAAGAGTAAATGTCATTCAAAGACTTTACCTCCTTTTACAGACAATGGATTAGTGTGCTTTCAACTGTGCACAGCAGAGTAACATGTTAGGTGGGATTAAGACCTTGTTATTGTCTCTATTGATGTAACTGTGGTTTAAGGAGATGTGTATAGCTGTAAAACTGACAAAGGGTGGACTTATGATAGTTAATTTCATGTGTCAGCTGGGCTAAGGAATGTCGAGATAGCTGATAAAATGCTATTTTTGGTGTATCTTCAAAGGCAGTTCCAGAAAAGAATAACAGCATCAGTGATCTGAGTAAAGCAGATGGCCATCCCCAAAGCAGATAAGAGTCATCCAATCCACTGAATGCCCAAAATGGAACAAAAGGCGAGGGGGAAAAAAAAGCAAATTTACTCTCTTTCTGCTTGAGCTGACATATTCTTTTCTGTGCTCAGATACCAGCTCCTTTGGTTTTGTGACTCAAATCAGATTTGTACCATCATACCCTCTCACTGGAGCACATCACTGGCTTTCCCAGTTCTCCAGCTTATGGAGAGTAAAGCAAGGGACTTCGTGGCTTTCATAACCACATGAACCAATTCATATTAATATAGATAGAACAAATCTCTCCCTCTCTCTTATATATATATATGATGGTCATGTGTATGGCTTCCCAGGTGGTGTTAGTGGTAAACAATCCACCTGCCAATGCAGGTAGACCTAAGAGACCTGGGTTTGATCCCTGGGTTGGGAAGATCCCCTGGAGGAGGGCATGGCAATCCACTCCAGTATTCTCATCTGGAGAAGCCCAGGGACACAGGAGCCTGGCAGGCTACAGCCCATGGAGTTACAAAGAATCAGACACGACTGAAGTGGCTAAGCATGCATGCATATGTGTGCACGCACACACACACACACACACACACACATTTTGTTTCTTTGGAGAACCCTAATACACCTTTATATTCTGCCTCTTATTCCATTCATCCTTTCATCATTCATATTACTTTACTGTATTAATATTATAACTCTTGTCATGTTTTATTATAATTATTTATGTCTGTCTCTCTCTCCCAACAGGACTCTGTCCTCCTGGAGGCCACTAGAACTTAATTTTGCTACTTTTAGCAAAATTATCTGGATCATCACAGTGTCAGCATTTGGAAGACTGACTCTGTAGGGACCCTTTTCATTGTTTCACTTGCTTGATATCACTGGCTGTTCTTTCTAAATTCTATCTCAGGCCTCTACTTGTGATGGTAATAGTGTGTGTTATAATTCATAGGGAGCAACAAGTTAATCATGAGTTCTTTTCAATTTCCATTCAGCATTCACAAAACTGCACCATTTTCCCAGTTCCAGAAGTCCTTTCCTCGAACCCTTTCTGCCATTGTCTACATTTAACTTTACCTCACAAATCTGACACTTTCACAACTATCTCATCTGTGAGGCATCCCTGAAACTATGTAGCAGCAAGGAAAGCAGCAGCTAAATTTGATCTTCATTGCGAGGAAGCTGCTCTTCAAAACTAGCACGACCTCATCTAATGTTAAAAACCACTGAGAATTTATGGGGAGATAAGGAAATCCCTCCAGTAACAGTAAGTTATAATGATCAACTTTCAATATCTATTCATTTTTCTTCCTTTTTAAATTAATTTCATTGGAGTATAGTTGTTTTACGGTATCGTGATAGCTTCTGTTGTTCAACAAAGTGAATCAGCTACATGTATCACCTCTGCTTTGGAATCTTGGCCCATTTACGTCATTGCAGAGCTTTGAGGAGAGCTCCCTCAGCTGTACGGTAGGGTCTCATTGGATGTCTATTTAACATCAATAGTCTGCACATCTCCATCCCAACCTTTCAATTCCTCCCACCCCCATTTCAATTCTCCATATCAGTTCATACATGCCAATATTCTCCACCAAATAGGATGTTTCAAACATGGTGAGTGTAGGAAAGTTTCTGTATTCTACTGTATTTTTCTGGCAAAGCAGACATTAACCGAGAGGTTCATGAAGCTTCTTGCTAACATTCTTCCCAACTTTCCTCTCATAGACCTTGTTCTGCTCCAGTATGAGTCCTTCCTTTGCTTCCTTAATGAGGAAAGCCTCTCCATCTTGGCCCTTCTTTTAAATCTGTTATTTCAGGGAGTGATGTGTCTTCACTTGCGTTCCACCTCTCTTCCAAAAGGAGTGTCATGCTCTTTACAGTCAGAATTCTGGCTTTAAGAGGGTAATGCTGGGAAATCTTTCAGCCTTTGGAGACTCAGTTCTTTCTTGTGTTTAGTGATGGTGTCTTTCATCCTTTTCTTAGTGGCGATTGTGAGAATAATACCAGTAAGAAATCTTAAAGTGCTTTGTAAACTCTTTGGCAGGATTTCTCAACCTTGTCACTATTGGTGTTCAGGGCTGGATAATTCTTGGGCATTACTGTTCAGCAGTGAAAGGGAGCAGCAGGGCATGCCACTGAAAACTTGGTGTAGTGATCATTTTGAGCTATAGGTTCCTGTTCAACAGTAAATGCAGGAAGAGGCTTTCTTGGCATTCCCTCTATCTACCTAAAGAGATTCTCCAAAAGGAGCTCAATTGTCAAAAATTCCCTTCCAGGGGGTTTCGTGGACCAGAGAAGACTGACTCATCACAGTGGAGGAGACTAGTGATTGCCGTCGCACCCAGGGAAACTTTGTCACAATCTAGCATATCTCGTGTTTTCTTGAAAGAGCTCGCTCATTTATCTGTCGTAAAAATCACTTACTCCCCCGAAGAGGACAACATTGGCTGTTAGGGCGATTCTCTGCTAAAGTAGCGTTTAATTCTTAATTCTAAAGGCACGTTTTGAGTTACCCATTTTTTTCTAGATATCTCCCTTGTAATCCACTTTGTCTCCAAGTTAATCCACTTTGGTTTGTTTTCCTCATTAGTCTGTCTGTTATTATAGGGGTCTCACCTAGAAGATCAGAGGGTGTGGAGACAATCATTTGTTTTTCCCTACAGCAGCATTCCTGGCCTCTACCTACTAGGTGTTATTAGCATTGCGTGCTAAGTCGCTTCAGTCCTGTCTGACTCTTTGCGACCCTATTTACTGCAGCCCGCCAGGCTCCTCTGTCCATGGGATTCTCCAGGCAAGAATACTGGAGTGGGTTGCCATGCCCTCCTCTAGGGGATCTTTCTGACCCAGGGATCAAACCCACATCTCTTGTGTCTACTGCGTCTGCAGGTGGATTTTTACCACAAGCGCCACCTGGGAAGCCTGTTATTAGCATTATCTACCTCCTTTATGTGTGAAAAACAAAAAATGTCTCTGGACATTGCCAAATGTTCCCTTGGGGCAAAATTATCCCTGTTGAGAACACTGCTCTAGGAGGATCTATTCTTTCACTCCTCCTAGTATACTCTCCTCCTTCCAAAGTATAGCTACATTTTCCCTCCTGGTTATACAGGCAAGGTGACTCTTCCCTTCTTTCAGNGTCTTCACTTGCGTTCCACCTCTCTTCCAAAAGGAGTGTCATGCTCTTTACAGTCAGAATTCTGGCTTTAAGAGGGTAATGCTGGGAAATCTTTCAGCCTTTGGAGACTCAGTTCTTTCTTGTGTTTAGTGATGGTGTCTTTCATCCTTTTCTTAGTGGCGATTGTGAGAATAATACCAGTAAGAAATCTTAAAGTGCTTTGTAAACTCTTTGGCAGGATTTCTCAACCTTGTCACTATTGGTGTTCAGGGCTGGATAATTCTTGGGCATTACTGTTCAGCAGTGAAAGGGAGCAGCAGGGCATGCCACTGAAAACTTGGTGTAGTGATCATTTTGAGCTATAGGTTCCTGTTCAACAGTAAATGCAGGAAGAGGCTTTCTTGGCATTCCCTCTATCTACCTAAAGAGATTCTCCAAAAGGAGCTCAATTGTCAAAAATTCCCTTCCAGGGGGTTTCGTGGACCAGAGAAGACTGATTCATCACAGTGGAGGAGACTAGTGATTGCCGTCGCACCCAGGGAAACTTTGTCACAATCTAGCATATCTCGTGTTTTCTTGAAAGAGCTCGCTCATTTATCTGTCGTAAAAATCACTTACTCCCCCGAAGAGGACAACATTGGCTGTTAGGGCGATTCTCTGCTAAAGTAGCGTTTAATTCTTAATTCTAAAGGCACGTTTTGAGTTACCCATTTTTTTCTAGATATCTCCCTTGTAATCCACTTTGTCTCCAAGTTAATCCACTTTGGTTTGTTTTCCTCATTAGTCTGTCTGTTATTATAGGGGTCTCACCTAGAAGATCAGAGGGTGTGGAGACAATCATTTGTTTTTCCCTACAGCAGCATTCCTGGCCTCTACCTACTAGGTGTTATTAGCATTGCGTGCTAAGTCGCTTCAGTCCTGTCTGACTCTTTGCGACCCTATTTACTGCAGCCCGCCAGGCTCCTCTGTCCATGGGATTCTCCAGGCAAGAATACTGGAGTGGGTTGCCATGCCCTCCTCTAGGGGATCTTTCTGACCCAGGGATCAAACCCACATCTCTTGTGTCTACTGCATCTGCAGGTGGATTTTTACCACAAGCGCCACCTGGGAAGCCTGTTATTAGCATTATCCACCTCCTTTATGTGTGAAAAACAAAAAATGTCTCTGGACATTGCCAAATGTTCCCTTGGGGCAAAATTATCCCTGTTGAGAACACTGCTCTAGGAGGATCTATTCTTTCACTCCTCCTAGTATACTCTCCTCCTTCCAAAGTATAGCTACATTTTCCCTCCTGGTTATACAGGCAAGGTGACTCTTCCCTTCTTTCAGCCATCCTCAGAGATGGAGCAGGGGAACAGAGCATGCGCAAACCCAGCCCCTTCTGAGCATTTCTTTATGGGCTACTGAACATTGTCAGCAAAACTCTCAGCAGAATATTGCATTCAAACCCCTGCTTAGAGACTTGATCAAACTTTAAAAGGGCTTCTAATAGCCTAAGGTTGCAACCTTGGAACAATCCCGCCAGCCCCTTTTTGAGTTTTTAATCTGGCCAAGTGTAGAGCTGTCAGAAAAATTTACTGTTTATTTTACTTAATACCTGAGCTGGGCTGTGTTCTCCTCTTCTTAAAGCATTTATGAAAAGGGCTTACAGCTGTGAATCTTTTTTCTATGTAGCTCCCACAATTCAAGAGGATCTTGTGTGTCTTTTGAGAACCTAAAAGCCATTGATTTGAGATGGAATTATCCAGAAGGGTGGGGTCTCTGTCTTTCAGTGTCCTGGGGAAGATAGAATCCTGAAGTCCTCGAGTCATCAGCTGAAAGACACGGCTGACTCACTCGGCATGGGCACCGACTTTCCCTGGGTAACTTTTCAGCTCCCTGACTCTGCTGTGGTTTATGCCATCCCTCCTCCTGATCTCCTCATTCTCCTTTAAAATACCGGTCACCTCTAAACAAATCCAAGTTGTGTTTATTTCAAGCTGGACCTACTTCCCAACTGCAATAGTATATTAGTGATTAAAATCTGTCCTTAGCACTTTAGTGTCTGAATTTGTTTCTCTTGGATACCACATTGTCCAAAACAACAGGACATCCCCTCCACTTTCCTTGTTTGAACTCCAGAGCCATTGTGGGGTGAGTTTGGTAGATTCCTGGTAAAGAACTTAGAAGCACATTTGACTGCTGGGCAAAGTTGCATTCTCAACCCAGTTTTATAGAATTGGCTCTTTCTCAGTGTGAATTTACTTCTTATTTGGTTTCAAATTCAGGAAAGAAGTGAGATTAATTATACCTCACCTGCCCAAACAAAAACTATAAAACCTTACACAACTGCCTATTTATCTCATCACTGATTTATTCTACCTAATCTCTTTTGGTGCTAACAGAGTGTATGCCTCAATGCATTACAAACCTTTCGGGGAAGTTTAACATTTAAAGAGATTATGCTGAGTTCATATTAATTTTAACTCCAAGAATGATTCTCTGGTAGGAATTTTAAGCCTAATGGGAAAGTGGATCAAAGAGGGTTTGGGGGCATTTAAGAAGTTTTAAATAAGTCTCTTCAACTCTTCCCACACTGTTGTATCTATTGAGTTGGCCAAAAAGTTTATTCAGGTTTGTTTTCTTAAGGAAAGACCCAAACGAATTTTTTGGCCAACCCAATATTTTATTGTCAACTCAATATTTTATTGAGTTTTTAATCTAGGCAAGAAATGCTATTCCCAAGGAACTCCTGATTTGCCTTTAAGAGGAAGTACATTTTTATCATAGACTAAGGTTCTTGCCAAAATATTTGGGGAATAAGTACTGTTATTGGGGGCCACAGTTACTATTTTTTTTCTTTCATAGTGTATAATCAACAGAAGTTTTTTAAAGTAGGATTACCTGAACATCAGAAAATATATCTAAACCAGCATAATTATGAAGATTTTGTATTTCAATGTAATTGTGTAAGAATTTGCAGGCAATATAGTTACTGCCAAAGACAAGAAATTGCTTCAAAGGTGCCACCAACTGTTTTGATTGTAAATTACAATTTAGGGACTTTATCATGTATTAACATAGGTCATTAAATATTATCACACTTTTTTTCACTGCTCTCAAATACTGTTGCTCAAGGAAACCAATTTCATCCATTTGCTCCTGGTTTCTAGTAAATTTCCAGGCTTAACAGAATGAAACCCATATTTCACTCTGTTTATTTTAAGTGATGTCCAATAAGTAACAAGATGCTCAATTAAGAGTTCCATATTTTGGAATACATATTTAAGGAATACTTGAAACCATTTCTTAAGGAATTTGTTAACAGGAAGAAAAGAAACAGATATATGAATTACAAAAATACAGCTATTAAGCTAAATGGAATAGAAAGGAATATTCTTGTAGTTTGAAAATAACTAATATCCATCAATAAAATACTTTTTCAAAGTATGAATTTTGAGCAGAAATTCAGAGGCAAACAGAGATATATACATGTGTTTTATCCTGGGCCAGCAGGTGGATGAGTTTGAGATCCGTGTTAAAGCTGGAGGGCAACAGATAGCTTTAGGAGAATAGGAAATGAAAAAAAAAATGATATTGAAAATGACATTACTAAAGGAAATAATTCTATGCGTTTAGAAGCTATGTCTGGGAAGAAAGGAATAAGGAATACTGGACATGTACCATTTGATGTCCACAAAGATCTTTCTATTAGATATCAGGAAACTTTTTGATGAACCTGAGTATAAACAAAGGCTGAGAAAAAAAATCATTGTTTCTTTCAAGCATGTTGCAAAAACAGTTCTCTGCTGTAAATACTGTAATTAACTGGTGAAAACCAATGAATTTTTAAAATAAATCTCTGTAAAAGCAAAAATATATTTCATAATTAAAGTTATTAATTTTTATGGGCTTTATGACATGAAAGCCTTGTTTAAATGGATAACTTGTTGGTCAGGTTCATAGAAAAACTGGAATCTTATCTAAAATGAGATATGTTTTGAGCCATTTGTTTGATTCTGTAAATCATTTCATGAAGAAAGTGCACTTTCTAACACATTCTAACACAAACTTTTTATTTCTCTGCACATGTTAGTATTTGATAGGCTCATTCAGTACCAAAAAGTTAATATAAGTGGTAGGATAGCTGCTTTAGAGCTAACGTCTGTAAATAATAAAACCAAAATCATTAACTTTTTCTTACTCTATGTGTATGAAGCACATCAACTGTTGAATGTATCAGTTTAAGTTCAAAGGATCCTAACACTAACTTTTAATTATTTTTATTTTATTTATTATTTTGTACCCCTGAAACTAATACAACATTATATGTCAATTATGCTGCAATTAAAAAAATAACAAATGAAATCAAACAATAAAAAAGGTTTTAAGTCTTTAGCAATAGAAAAACAATTTATGGTATTCAAAATACAATGCTATTTCCAAACCTGTGTACTTACTGATCTTTTAATAAAAATGTGAATTTCCAGCTCATCTGATATATAATGAATATATGAAAATTTCATCTGTCCACAATTGTGTGTATTACATTAATAAGACTTACCCAAAATGCTATTGTTTATTTAATAACTATGAAAGAGAAAAACAAAAAATCATACTTATTTAGACCTTTACAAGATAATTTAAAAATTCTTAAAGAATTTTAAGTGGAAAATTCTTAAAGAGATGGGAATACCAGACCGCATGACCTGCCTGCTGAGAAATCTGCATGCAGGTCAAGAAGCAACAGTTAGTTGCTTCTTGCAACTAACTATACTACCATAACTGGACATGGAACAACAGACTGGTTCCAAATAGGAAAAGGAATACATCAAGGCTGTATTTTGTGACTCTACTTATTTAACTTATATGGAGAGAACATCATGCAAAATGCTGGGCTGGATGAAGCACAAGCTGGAATCAAGATTGGGGGAGAAATATCAATAACCTCAGATATGCAGATGACACCACCCTATGGCAGAAAGCAAAGAAGAGCTAGACAGCCTCTTGATGAAAGTGAGATAGTAAAAAGTTGGCTTAAAACTCAACACTCATAAAACTAATATCATGGCATCTAGCCCCATCACTTCATGGCAAATAGACGGTGAAACAATGGAAATAGTGACAGACTTTATATTTTTGGTCTCCAAAATAACTTCAGATGGTGACTGCAGCCATGAAAGTCAAAGACACTTGCTCCTTGGAAGAAAAGCTATGACCAACCTATACAGCATATTAAAAAGCAGAAAAGTCACTTTGCCAATAAAGGTCCATCTAGTCAAAGCTATGGTTTTTCCAGTAGTCATGTATGGATGTGAGAGTTCGACTATAAAGGAAGCTGAGTGCTGAAGAATTTATGCTTTTGAACTGTGGTGTTGGGAAGACTCTTGAGAGTCCCTTGGACTGCAAGGAGATCCAACCAGTCAATCCTAAAGGAAGTCAGTACTGAATATTCATTGGAAGGACTGAAGCTAAAGCTGAAATTCCAATACTTTGGCCACCTAATGTGAAGAACTGACTCATTGGAAAAGACCCTGATGCTGGGAAAGATTAAGGGCAAGGAGGAGAAAGGAACGACAGAGGATGAGATGGTTGGATGGCATCTCTGACTCAATGGACGTGAGTTTGTGAAAGCTCTGGGGGTTGGTAATGGACAGGGAAGCCTGGTGTGCTGAAGTCCATGGAGTCACAAAGAGTTGGACACAACTGAACTACTCAACTGAACTGAACCTGCAGATTCCTTCGTGAATTTTATTTCAGGTAACATGTTTCTAAAGTTAACTAAATATAATCATCTTCCATTTCTCTGCCTGTCCGTCCTTTTCCCCCACTTCCCCCCACTTTCCCCCACAGACTTAGTTGGCTAGATGTTGAGATAAAACAATTTTATAAAGATTTAACAACAGTAAAACTTAGCTTCGATGTGGAGATAAACTTTAGTGGAGATAAAAAAATAGAGAAAAGCATATTCTATAGATGAATACAAATAGTATAAAAAGTCATTATCTAGGAGAATATACTGGGTTGTAGTTTCATATACAAAGAACCAGATATAAGTTTGGAATTAGGTTAATCTTTCTGATTTTTATCAGAAAATAAAGTGTATAAATTTAGTAATTCTGTGTTAGATATGTAGTATATAATATATAGTATATTTAACATATCTACCTATAATTCATGATTGTCTATAAAAACAATTTAAAAAAATAATTTTGTCTTCTTCAAAGATTTTGGAGATATCACCTTCAGGTAGGTTTTAAGAAAATTAAAATAGTGTACTCTGAAAATGATGAATATTTTTTTCTTGATTTTGTGAAATATATCAAAATTCCAAATAGCTGTCAGTTTTTGTACTTTATTGACGTGTCTTGAAATGTATCAGGTGAAGATATTAGTTTAAGAGAAAGGGAAAGAAATCTGTTATAGCATTGTAATTATATTACTAAGTGTTTTGCTAAATGTAACAATCTATCTTAGAGATGGGGCTTCTCTGGTGGCTCAGAGGTTAAAGCGTCTGCCTGGAATGCAGGAGACCTGGGTTCAATCCCTGGGTTGGGAAGATCCCCTGGAGAAGGAAATGGCACCCCACTCCAGTACTCTTGCCTGGAAAATCCCATGGAGGGAGGAGCCTAGTAGGCTATAGTCCACCGGGTCGCAAAGAGTCGGACACGACTGAACGACTTCACTTCACTTAATCTTAGAGATGCACCAGAAAAAGTGCAATTAAATAGATATAACCATAGTCTAGACTTAAGAAGTCCTTGTTTTCATAGTTTTTAACTTAAATTACAAAATTTGAGGAGTCATAACAACTGGAAGCTTTCCAATTTTAAACTAAATTCAGAGCAAGATTAAATATTTGATCTAGCAGAGCCTCTTCTACCCAAGTCTCGGATATTCAAGCTGTCCATAAAAAAAGGAAATACAAAATAAATTGTGAAAGTGATATGCATCAAAGTTACTGACTAGAAGATTTGTTATCTTCTTTCGATGGAATTATTTTATGTAGCATCTTTTATTCCAAATCCTGATTCATCCAAAGAATGGATTAAAGCTGAATTCTGAATATTGAATTCCCATATTCTGCAATGCTCTTACTCCTTCTACTTTATATACAAAGACCCTCCTCTCTTTCATGGATGGAGAGGACCTGTAATATATTTAGCTGGTAGAGACAAAATCTGAGCTGCAAGAGCACACTTGTGAAAGTTAGACTGGCTTTATATTCAGGAGAGCTCATTCAGGCCCTGCCAAGGGCAAGGATTTGGTGTTGCATGTGTGGCTATGGTCCAACTCTTTTCTCAGATACCTTTTATGTGTCTCTGCTCTGTTTGGATGTAAACATTTTGAATAATCAAATACAGAAATGTGTCCAAAGATGCATCTGTTGCCTGTAAGAGAAAAGTGTTAAATTTCCTTGGCATCAAAAAAGAAAAAACAAAACAAAATGTGTGTGTGTGTGTGTGTGTGTGTGTGCAGTCATGGCATTTCTCTTTGCCTTTAGCAGATTGTTGGTCCTGAAAGAAGTTAAATTTGTTCCAACTTTCTCCTAATTGAATCCCAAATAATTGATTCAAGTTAATTTCTATTTCAGTAGGGCTGAGCTTCTGTTGGTTTTGATTTGTAACTGAGTCACAAATACCGTGTTGTCATTCTTGCCTTACACAGCTCCTCTCAATTAAAACACTCTCCATTCTTTTTGCACTTACATTTTCAAGTACATCTTGAACCCCACTTCTGTGAGGCCACCACTGAATACCTTAGCCTCCACTGACATCTCTCTTGAGGTTTTATGGTGCATGCCATGACGTTTGACTTTGGGTCTCCTTTATACATCCTCTGTTAGCTTACTGGTGTCATTGACCATGCTTTCTCCCCCGTGCTTCTTGGCATCCCCTCAAAAGTGCTCTATAAATACAGCTGGTTAATTGATAGAAGTGCAAGGGCAGATGGCTTCCCTCTCATTTACAAGCACAATAACACTGGGAATCATTATCACCTCAATGTTCCATGAAGATCAAAGAATTAAGATGTGAACACTCTCTCAGATCCACTACACAACGAACCTACCTTTACACCTCTTAAAAAAAAAAATAGAAGCACAGCATTCCATAGGTTTAATTAACTTAGGCATAATTTATGTAAATATATAAACCTTTGAAATGAATCAACATAAATATATTTTAAATGTTGCCCAGTGCTAAAGCCATTGCTTCTCCTTTTCATCATTTTTAGTTCCCATTTTAAAACTATATTTAGCATGTTGTTTTTATTAAATTTGGAGTTATAGCTTTTTCCCTTTTGTTCAATGAATAGTCAAAGGAAAACATTGGAGAATTATAAAAATTTCACTATGTGATACTTTTTTAAAGGCTTGTTGTTTGATTAATTATTAAATAACTACTACTTCCTTCTTAAGAGCCAACACATCCTATCAGAAATTCTGAGACTTTTGGCACACATTTATTTGCAGAGTAACAATTTGTCCTTATTTTGGGAACGGGTGTGCATATATTTATTTTTCTAGGATAGAACTTGATAGATGAATTAAACTTTAGACTTGGGGAGCAGAGACTTAAAATATATTACTTAATATTTACAACTGAACAAACTTCCTTTAAAAAAAAATCCTTAGTAAGTTGTTTGGCTCTTTCAGGTATTGTTTACTCTGTTTTATTTAACTGATCAGATTAGAAACACACTTTCTTTTTATAGTGCGGATATTCATTTTGAATCTTTAAGTTAGAAACCTGGTGAAGCAAAATAGGCTGTAGATATTGTCACCATACAAGAACAAAGAGACAAAGCAGGCTATGATACTTACTGTCAAAAATCCTGGGATTAAAAGTCTCAAATCTTGAAACAAAAAAGAACAAACACTCATTAGCACAGAAGCGAGGAATCTGGGTGGGCAGATGGCTTACTTAAAAGTTAGAGGTGTTGATATTTCTGTGTTCTGTGATGGACCACTGGCTGATGTTTAATACAGAGGACGATTGTTGTTGTTTGTTAGTCGCTAAGTCATGTCCAAGACTCTTTTTGTGACCCCGTGGACTATAACCCACCAGGCTCCCCGTCCATGGGATTTTCCAGGGAAGAATACTGGAGTGGGTTGCCAGTTCCTTCTTGGGGGGCTCTTCCTGACCCAGGGATGGAGCCCGTGTCTCCTGCACCGCGTGTGTATTCTTTACCACTGAGCCACCAGGTAACCCTCACAGAGAAAAATGCTTGGTCTTATTTTGCTTTGAATCAGTCCAAAGGAAACTTTGGCAGTGTAAATATGAAACAGTGCTCAGTTCTGCATTATTTCTTCATTGTTTCTGCATTATTTCTTCATTTCTTCTTCCTCCAGGCACTCTCACCTATAACCATAGTTTCAAATAGAATCCACATGCAGAGATCTCATTCATTTCTATTTCTAGCTTGGACTTCTTCCTTTACTATACATTCATTACATTGCCAAGCAGCTTAATATATATCTTCTTAAATATTTCAAAAGCATCTCAAATTCAACATGTCATAAGCAACTTAGGATCTTACCTAACATCGTCCTCTAGTAGAAGGAAGGTAATGCCTTCTCAGTCAGTAAATTCCATTGTCCATTTGCATAAGTCAGAAACCCAAGGGTTACCTCTCTCTCCTTCAACCCAGTATCCAAATTTTTAATCAAATTCTGTTTATTCTATAAATATACTATGAACCCTTATCCTTACCTCTAACTCATCCACNTTGTTTACTCTGTTTTATTTAACTGATCAGATTAGAAACACACTTTCTTTTTATAGTGCGGATATTCATTTTGAATCTTTAAGTTAGAAACCTGGTGAAGCAAAATAGGCTGTAGATATTGTCACCATACAAGAACAAAGAGACAAAGCAGGCTATGATACTTACTGTCAAAAATCCTGGGATTAAAAGTCTCAAATCTTGAAACAAAAAAGAACAAACACTCATTAGCACAGAAGCGAGGAATCTGGGTGGGCAGATGGCTTACTTAAAAGTTAGAGGTGTTGATATTTCTGTGTTCTGTGATGGACCACTGGCTGATGTTTAATACAGAGGACGATTGTTGTTGTTAGTTAGTCGCTAAGTCATGTCCAAGACTCTTTTTGTGACCCCGTGGACTATAACCCACCAGGCTCCCCGTCCATGGGATTTTCCAGGGAAGAATACTGGAGTGGGTTGCCAGTTCCTTCTTGGGGGGCTCTTCCTGACCCAGGGATGGAGCCCGTGTCTCCTGCACCGCGTGTGTATTCTTTACCACTGAGCCACCAGGTAACCCTCACAGAGAAAAATGCTTGGTCTTATTTTGCTTTGAATCAGTCCAAAGGAAACTTTGGCAGTGTAAATATGAAACAGTGCTCAGTTCTGCATTATTTCTTCATTGTTTCTGCATTATTTCTTCATTTCTTCTTCCTCCAGGCACTCTCACCTATAACCATAGTTTCAAATAGAATCCACATGCAGAGATCTCATTCATTTCTATTTCTAGCTTGGACTTCTTCCTTTACTATACATTCATTACATTGCCAAGCAGCTTAATATATATCTTCTTAAATATTTCAAAAGCATCTCAAATTCAACATGTCATAAGCAACTTAGGATCTTACCTAACATCGTCCTCTAGTAGAAGGAAGGTAATGCCTTCTCAGTCAGTAAATTCCATTGTCCATTTGCATAAGTCAGAAACCCAAGGGTTACCTCTCTCTCCTTCAACCCAGTATCCAAATTTTTAATCAAATTCTGTTTATTCTATAAATATACTATGAACCCTTATCCTTACCTCTAACTCATCCACACCACCCAATCCCAAACCATTACCATCTACAAACCTGAAATTGTTTGTAATACCCTATGTGGTCTTTTTGCCTCCACTTTCGTATCTCTCCTATACTTCCACTACAAAGCATACAGAATGGATGCTAGGATGTTAGGAAAAATCTGATCATATTACCATATATTTAAAAATCATTTGCAGCAGTATATTTTCACATCTGCATTATACCTGTTGGTCCTTGACTTTTTTGAGCTACTTGAGACACTCACAACTTCATGTCTCCAGACTGGGTGCCCAGATGATGATGGCACATGAGGGTTAATAATGAGGAAAGATAGAGCAGGAGTCATCCTCCTGGATGACATTGACAAGAGAGGACCCCTAGGAAATAGATGCCATACTCAGGCTAAGTTGTAAGAAAGTGTTATATCAACTGAGGAAACTTAAATTGATAAAATGTGTAGTGAGTGGATAATGATTAAGTATTCTTCAGCTGGGAGAGTAGAGATCAAGATGGTAGAGTAGGAGGACACAGAGATCTCCTCCCACCACAAACACATTAAAAATGCATCTACATGTGAAACCATTCACACTGAAATCTCCTGGATACTGGAGTAAGGACTCTAGTACAACCAGAAAAGATACACATGAAATTGTAGGAAGGGAAGAGACATGTATTTTCTATCTGGTGTAATGGACTTGAAATAGAAATGAAGGAGAAATAGTGAAAACTATGGAAATAAGATGTTTCTTCACAACTTGGTGTCTCCCTTGAATTCATGTTTGCTTTACTTTTGATGTTGTTCTGTGGAAGAAAAGGAAACTTCTCCACAGGGCAACTGAAACCTCTTTTGGATCTGGTTTCCCTACAGCCTCACCACCCACCAGCATCCCCATAACTTCACTGCTCCAAACACATTGGACTTCCCTTAGTTAACCACTCTGGCCGAGTTTTCATCACTGAAGGATACATGCATTTGTCTTCTCTGCCTAAATGAACCCTTATCCCTCTGGCACATCTTGGTTAAGGCAACAATGCCCCGGGAGTTGCCTCCTCTGTCTTCTTTAACCAAATCAAACACCTTATAATATTATAACAGAGAATGGCTCTTAGGGTATGACATACCTCTTCTTAGCAACAGTAGTTGCTCTTCTTGACTTCAGCAGTTGCATTTTACAATTTTGCTCATTTGAATTTTTGAATAATATCTGTCTCCTTCAAAGATTCAGGGCTCTATGCATGCATGGATCATGTCTATTTCACTTCTGCTTTTGCCCACAAAAGCACAAGCACTAGCCTGGCATACAATGAATCCTCACTGAATGTCTATTGACTGGATTAGTGAAAGGGGTCATAGGAGCTCATGGAAAGGAGATCATTGACTTAAAGAAATAATGAAAATTCAATCACTAGTGAGTTGTGTCAGATGTTAGACTGTAGTGGGTCTACCTTGCAAAGGAGGATGTGAGATGCCTTTGTCCTGCAGAGGGATCCCAGAAAATTATATCAATTTTCCAGAAAATTCCTTACTCTATCCTCACCTTCATGAAACTTTGGCTCTTGAATTTTGCTCCTGAACTGCTCCAAGACCCTTATCCTGTTCAGATGTGAGCACCAGTCATCACACTGACTGTGGTTCTGGTTCTGGTTCTGTGGCCTTCCCTGCTTAAGCACCGAGTCCCCTGTACGCTGGCTTCCCTGACTCTGCTTCACCTCCCCACTTCCATCCCAGTGCTGCTGTCTCTTCATTCCTGAGATAAGTTAGGAGCACCTGAACGTTGCTCAGTCGTGTCCGACTCTTTGTGAACACATGAACTATACAGTCCATGGAATTCTTCAGGGCAGAATACTGGAGTGGGTAGCCTTTCCTTTCTCCAGGGGATCTTCCCAACCCAGGGATTGAACCCAGGTCTTCCATACTGCAGATGGATTCTTTACCAGCTGAGCTACAAGGGAAGTCCAAGAATACTGGAGTGGGTTGCCATTCCCTTCTCCAGGAGATCTTCCCGATCCAGAGATTGAACTCGGGTCTCCTGCATTGTAGGCAGACACTTTACCATCTGAGCCACCAGGGAAGCTAAGAGCACAGGTGTCTGTGAATTATTATGGCAACTTTTCTAAAGGGGAAATTAAGAATGGATTGGAATTCCATTGAAACACTTGTGGGACAAGGCAGTAATGGTGGTTGGCACCACTCTGTTTTCATATGGAGACTTTTAGGTGAGGTTCATGTAAATTTCAAGTCAGACTGTTAAATGCAAAGTGCTCTGAAGTTTGTCCAATATCCTCAACAGAAACAACCACGCTAACGGAACTGTTCATATCAGATAAAGTGGCTGATTAATATTCAATGGCCAATGATGTTTCTGGTGTCTTCTAGTGGTGTTTCTGGTTATGAAATATTTTGAAATATTAAGACTAAACTAGAAATAAAGCATAAGCAATAAGCTGATGATGGATGTCATTGCAGAGAAGAAGGAAAAGGACTGTGGGGAAAATGGACAAGGGTGATGATACAAACACATGACTAATTAGTACATGGCCTCCGATTAGCAAGATATTGTGACAATTAAGACTTTCTAAACTTGATTTAAACTCAAACTTCTAAAAATATTCTGGTATTTTGGAGAGAGATCTCAGAAGAAAAACCCAGTGGAGCACGAAGTATGACACTTCTTTTACCTAATTCCTTTGGATAAGAATGGTCTGAATGACGGCTGCAGTGTCATGGAATTCCCACATCCCAACACCACGTGCGGGCTCAGCTGGTAAACAGTCCACCTGCAGTGCAGGAGACCTGGGTTTGAGCTCTGGGTTGGGAAGATCCTGTGGAGAAGGGAAAGGCTACCTACTCCAGTATTCTTGCCTGGAGAATCCCACAGACAGAGGAGCCTGGCAGGCTACAGGCCATGGGCTTGCAAAGAGTCTGACACTACCAAGCGACTAACAGACACACACAATACTGCCTGTGGCCCCTTCAGCAAGGCCCCCTTCCAATATGACCTGAAGTTTCAGTTTCAGGTTAATTGAAAGATAAGTGAAGAGATGGAGATTGTCTTCAGTCAGAAACAATAGACAAGACAGTCCCAAGCAAAGAAGCAAATGAAAACAGTAGAAGCTCAACAGGACTTCATTTACCACTCACTGCTGGGGCTCCGGAGGAAAGAACACACTGCCATTTGCTGCCACTTCTTTTCTGAGGGTGTATACACTCTACTGTAGGAGTGGCTCTCCCAAGAATCCAGGGACTGGGGCAATACAAGCCCTCTGTCAAAGTTATATTTTCATTCTCTTCAGGTAATCCTTCATTGCAGAAGTCCTATTTGTTTAGGAAGTGAATGAGGTCTTGGGGTCAATGAAACCAATCTTGCAGTTACTGATGCCATCAAATTACTCTCCTGATGGCTCTGAGTACTTGCATTAATATGACCCAGCAATCCCACTACTGAGCATGTACCCTGAGAAAACCATCATTCAAAAAGACACATGCATCCCAACATTCATTGCAGCAACATTTACAATAGCCAGGACATGGAAGCAACCTAGATGTCCAGTGGCAGATGAATGGATAAAGAAGATGTGGCATGCATATGCAATGTAATAGTACTCAGCCATAAAAAGGAATGAATTTGAGTCAGTTCTAGTGACTTAGCAGCAGCAGCAGCTAGTGAGGTGGATGAACCTCACTAGAGCCTATTATACAGAGTGGAGTAAGTCAGAAAGAGGAAAAACATCATATGCTAACACACATATATAGAATCTAGAAAAATGGGATACTGATGAACTTATTTGCAGGACTGTAATAGAGAGATGCAGACATAGAGAATAGATTTGTGGACACAGTGGAGGAAGGAGAGGGTGGGACGAACTGAGAGAGTAGACTGAAGCATATGCATTAACGTGTAAAACAGAAAGCTAGTGGGAGGTTGCTGTCTAACACAGGGAGCTCAGCACGGTGCTCTGTGATAACCTAAGAGGGGTGAGCACAGTGGAGGGGGAGAAGGTTCAGGAGGGAGGGAACATGTGTATACTTAGGGCTGATTCACAGCAACCAGCATAACACTGTAAAGCAATTATCCTCCAATTAAAAATAAAGAAACCAGAGCCCACCATTGTACCATAACTACTGTGTATATAATTTTTTTGTCCAAACTCAATGATTCATTTCAGAAAATGAGACCTTAGGGAAGGGAAACTGAGCTGGTTGTAGTGATGTGGATGAACCTACAATTTGTCATGTAGAGTGAAGTAAGGGTCACAAAGTATTGGACATGACTGAGAAACTAAAAAGCAACAACATGGAATCTAGGGGGCAAAAAAAGGTACTGATGAGCCTATTTGCAGGTCAGGAATGGAGGCACAGGCTTAGAGAACAGATGTGTGGACACAGAGGTGCAGAGAAGAGGGTCAGACGAATGGAGAGAATAGTATTGACAGCACAGGGAGCTCAGCCAGGCACTCTGTGACAGCCTAGAGGGGTGGAATGGGGGCGGGAGGGAGGCTCAAGAAGGAGGGGCATATGTGAGAGGAACTTGGCTGGCTACAGTCCACGGGGTCGCGAAGAGTCAGACATGGCTGAGCAACGAACACTACACTGCCGCTAAGGCTGTTTCACATTATTATACAGCGAAAACTAACTCAACATTATTAAGCAATTATATTCCAAGAAAAAAGAAGCCCTATGCCTTTTAATACATATTGAATATTGGCAACAATATTGGCAATGGCAATTGGAGAAGGCAATGGCAACCTACTCCAGTACTCTTGCCTGGAAAATCCCATGGAGAGAGGAGCCTGGAAGGCTACAGTCCATGGGATCGCTGAGGGTCGGACACGACTGAGCGACTTCATTTTCACTTTCATGTATTGGAGAAGGAAATGGCAACTCACTCCAGTGTTCTTGCCTGGAGAATCCCAGGGACAGGAGAGCCTGGTGGGCTGCTGTCTATGGGGTCGCACAGAGTCGGACACGACTGAAGTGACTTAGCAGCAGCAGCAACAATATAATTTAGCTTGTATCTGGCCTGTTTCTTGGCCTGGAGACCATCAAGGACACTTTCTGCCTCCATTTGCTTTATGGCCACAAATTTCAGTCTCTGTGTAGAGGCCAGTAGCACAGCACACAATCAATGAATCTGGGCCTCATGGAGAGAAAGGCAGCCTCTACCAAAGTGTGATCTAAGAATATTGCAAAGACTTTCTTATCTATTTTGGGCCTTCAGAGTCATTGACTCTCTCCTTTTGGTCAGAAACCACAGTTTTGTGGACAGGCAGCTGAAGAACGTGTTGGGGGGAAGTCATAGCCCTAGATCAAACTTTTTAAACCACTACCGCTTTCTGCTAAAAGGCCTCAAGCCCACATTCCTGCATCTTGATGTTATCATTGGTTTCCCTTTCTCAGCTTCCCTATTTCTTACATCCTCATTTCATTTAACTCATTGCAGATCTATGATAGCAGAGAAAGGTTGGAAATAGGAAATGTGAATTACAAGAGTTAGAAACGTTGAAGCCATTATCCAGGATAGAGGATTAAGAGAAGTATGCTATTTGCCACCACTGCTATGAGCTTGTGTTTGGAGGGCTTCTTCAATTTTAAAAAGTACTCAGTAGATCTCATCATGTTAAACTTCCAGATTGGCTCTAAAGGAATGTATTACCCATGAAGAATTGCATTTTACTCAGGCTTTGCACTTTATTTCTCTCATAGTGGTCCTTCTACTTTGCTCCTTGCGTATAGGCATATACATTATAGTATAGCAAGCAACATGATACACTACAGGTCATGTGAATGAATGGATCGTTTTTAAAGGAAGATAATAATCTCACTATTGTCTCTCCAGAAGATGTGGTCCACAGCTGGGCACCCAGTTACTATCCACAAATATATGGTGACCTTCACCATAGCACTAAGCTAGGGCTACTTGCATAAACTATCAGCAGTTAGGACATAATGGGAGCCAAGTTCTCCACCGAGTGCAAACTGCAGAAGATATTTTGGGACATTTCATGGTGATGTCAATGTGTATGAAAAGCCATCAATGAGAAAGCTATACATTTTTCAACACTTTCAGCCTCTCAGCACCCAGCAATAAGCTCAGTCTGCTCATTAAGATGATCAAAGGCTTTTGCTCTTTGTCTAGTTCCTTCTCCATCCATCTTTATTGGCAAAGCCTTCTTCTTATCCTCAAGGCACATGGTATAGCCCTTTTTTTAAAGTGAAGTTGTTCAAGCACATGTGCAGGTAGAGATTTAAGCCTCCTGGAGATGTTTCCTCTGTGGAAAATGTTGAAAAATATATCCGTGGGCTAAATCTTATTGGCCCAGGAGACCAGATGTGTTTGAAAGGACAATACTTCAGCTATTCTTCTTCTTCACACATGAATACTTCTCTTTTTTGAAGCCATGATTTATATCATTTTTGTTAGAATAGTCATTTTCTACTTGTTAACCTCCCAGACCATGTGCCTTGTGGATTTGTGTATGTGATGCTTAGAATAGTTCCTGAACATCAGTGCTCAATAATTGTTATAATTGTTTGTCTAGTTCTAGGCTGAACTGGAGGACTGGTGGTGATATAGATGGGGGAAAGCAAATTGGGGAGACAGTGTGGGGTGTGATGGATTGGGACATGATCATGCCAGTGCTTGTGTAGGACATCTTTTTGGAAGAATTTAGCGGGCAGTTTGTGATATGAGCTTAGCGCTTGAAAGATACGTAGCACTAATACAGGGATCATCATCTCATAGCTGCTCAGAAGTGTGTTAAATTATTTCACAGTAGCGGAGAATGTGAACTGATGGCCTTTTTCAGAAGCTTGCAGGAGGCCACACACCTGGCCCTAGAGACAGTTTCCAGAGTCTACAGTTATCACTGCAATCAAACTGTTGTGGAAGCATGGAGAATTTTCCAGTGATGTGTGGGGTTTGAGCTATTTTCCTTGATAAAGCCATAATTAATTCTATTTGTAATAGCTGTAAGCTCATTTCCCTGATTCAAAGCATAGATGAAAGGCCTTGAGGAAACCAGCAAGAAAAATGTTGAAGCGGGAACGGGACATTAAGTTCAGTGTTAAGAGTTTGGCAGGATAATTCTGCATCATAATCTTAGATCTGCTGACAAGGTCTCATATCAGGATCAAAAATATTTGAGAAATACAAACTATTTTATTACAACTTCTTTGATTCATAGTAGAATGATTGCACTGAAAAGATTGATGTCAAGGAGTGATCCTTAGTAGCCTACCACAGAGCTCTATTTTCAGCTATCTTGCTTAAAGATTTCTATCAGGAACTCAGATGAAGACCTTGATGGACACAACCCACTCATTGGTGACATCAGCCTTGGTAGCAGAGATATTAATAGTCAATGAATGACNTCCAAGGCTTTGGTGACGTGACAGGAGTGGTGAAATGATGCAGGTGAGAGCCTTTGTCCAATGTGCTGCCCCTCCCCCACTTCTCAAAGAAAAGGAGAGAGAACCAAGGAATTGGAATCCACAAGTATCTATAAATAATTATCTAGATATTAGATATCAGGAAAGTTGAGAAATAAAGCAATAGCTAGAGTGATCTATGGTCAAAAGATCTTTTGTTTGCTTTTAAATGAGAGAAATTACAGAATATTTGTATGCTGTTGAGAAAAATTTAATAGCAGGGAAAATTTAAGATTTAGTTCTGAGAGTTCACTCTGATAATATATGTAAAGCACTTAGCGCGCAACACATACAATATTCCATAGATACTAGGTGTTAGTATTATTCTTTCTTATTATATTCCCCCAAACTGTTGTAGTATAGCTGGTTATGGTTTTGTATTGAAACTGTCTTTGTGCATCCCCTGGGTTCTTCTTTATTATAGATAATTCATTTTTTACTCAATGTTCTTAAAATTGCTTATAAAAATGTTTTATTTATTGGTTAACTTACTTTAAATTTTCTTCATTTATATCATCCCTTCTACAAAATATAATAATTCCCAATCCCCAACCCAATCATTTCATGGTATATACTCCACCTATACATCTAGAGGTGAATTTTTTCAGGTTGATAAACCTCATCATTTTGATTAGCTGGTGGTCACCTTGAAACCATGTTAGCTGAAAGTCTGGGACATATGAATTCTGACTGAAATTCTCTATATAAACTGGGCTCGGCTGATATAGGGAGCCAAGGAAATATAGATAATTGGAACACTGTGCTGACACTATTTGTTATAGGATACAACCTTCTAGATTGAGACTTGTAAAAAGCAGATACATTTTGTACTACAAAACACTATGATGAACATGGATGCAAAAATCCTCAGCAAAATTCTAGCAAACAGAATCCAACAACATAATAAAATGATCATACATCATGACCAAGTGGACTTTATCCCAAGGATGCAAGGATTCTTGAATATTCACAAATCAATGTGATGCACCATATTAACGAATTGAAAGATAAAAAACATATGGCTATCTCAATAGATGCAGAGAAAACCTTTAACAAAATTCAACACCCATTTATGATTAAAAAAAAAACTCTCCAGAAAGCAGCCATAGAAGGAACATAACTCAACATAATGAAAGCCACATATGACAAGCCCAGAGGAAACATTATTCTCAATGATGAAAAACTGAAAGCATTTCCTCTTTCAGTTCGAATCAGGAACAAGACAAGGGTGCCCACTTACCATTACAATTCGACATAGTCGTAGAAGTCCTAACCACAGTAATCAGAGAAAAAATAGAAATAAAAGGAATCCAGATTAGGAAAGAAGAAGTAAAACTCCCACTGTTTGCAGATGGCATGATCCTCTAAGAAAACCCTAAAGACACCTCCAGCAAATTACGAGAGCTAATCAATGAATATAGTAAAGTTGGAGGATATAAAATGAATACACATAAATCCCTTGCATTCCTATACACTAACAATGAGAAAACAGAAAGAGAAATTAAGGAAACAATTCCATTCACCATTGCAATGAAAAGAATAAAATACTTAGGAATAAATTTACCTAAGGAAATAAGAGACCTATATATCAGCTCAGTTCAGTTCAGTCACTCAGTCATATCTGACACTTTGCAACCCCATGAACTGCAGCACGCCAGGCCTCCCTATCCATCACCAACTCCTGGAGTTCACACAAACTCATGTCCATTGAGTCGGTGATGCTATCCAGCCATCTTATCCTCTATTGTCCCCTTCTCCTGCTCCTGATTCCTCCCAGCATCAAGGTCTTTTCAAATGAATCGATTCTTTGCATGAGGTGTTTCAGCTTCAGCATCAGTCTTTCCAGTGGACACCCAGGACTGATCTCCTTTAGAATGGACTGGTTGGATCCTCTTGCAGTCCAAGGGACTCTCAAGCGTCTTCTCCAAAACTACAGTTCAAAAGCATCAATCTCTCAGTGCTCAGCTTTCTTCACAATCCAACTCTCACATCCACACATGACCACTGGAAAAACCATACCTTGACTAGATCGACCTTTGTTGGCAAAGCAATATCTCTGCTTTTCAATATATTATCCAGGTTGGTTATAACTTTCCTTCCAAAGAGTAAGTATCTTTTAATTTCACGGCTGCAGTCATCATCTGCAGTGATTTTGGAGCCCCCCAAAAAATAAAGTCAGCCACTGTTTCCCCATCTATTTCCCATGAAGTGATGGGACCAGATGTCATGATCTTCATTTTCTGAATGTTGGGTTTTAAGCCAACTTTTTCACTCTCCTCTTTCACTTTCATAAAGAGGCTCTTTAGCTCTTCTTCACTTTCTGCCATAAGGGTGGTGTCATCTGCATATCTGAGGTGGTTGGTATTTCTCCCAGCAATCTTGATTCCAGCTTGTGATTCTTCCAGCCCAGCGTTACTCATGATGAACTCTGCATATAAGTTAAATAAGCAAGGTGACAAGGTACAGCCTTGACCTACTCCTTTTCCTATTTGGAACCAGTCTGTTGTTCCGTGTCCAGTTCTAACTGTTGCTTCCTGACCTGCATATAGGTTTCTCAAGAGGCAGGTCAGGTGGTCTGGCATTCCCATCTCTTTCAGAATTTTTCCACAATTTATTGTGATCCACACAGTCAAAGGCTTTGGCATAGTCAGTAAAGCAGAAATAAATGTTTTTCTGGAACTCTCTTGCTTTTTCAGTGATCCAGTGGATGTTGTCAATTTGATCTCTGGTTCCTCTGCCTTTTCTAAAACCAGCTTGAACATCTGGAAGTTCACGGTTCATGTACTGCTGAAGCCTGGCTTGGAGAATGTTGAGACCTATATATAGAAAACTACAAAACATTGATGAAAGAATCAAATGTGACACAAATAGATAGAGAAATATACCATGTTTATGGATTGGATGAATCAATATAGTGAAAATGAGTATACTACCCAAAGCAATCTATAGATTCAACACAATCCCTATCAAGCAACCAACGGTAGTTTTCGTAGAACTAGAAGAAATAATTTTACAATTTATATGGAAACACACACACACATTAAAAAAAAAACTCAAAGAGTGAAAGCAATCTTGAGAAAGAAGAATGGAACAGGAGGAATCAACATGCCTGACTTCAGATTTTACTACAAAGCTACAGTCATCAAGAAAGAAGACAGAAATATAGATAAAAGACAGAAATATAGATCAATGGAACAAAATAGAAAGCCCAGAGATAAATCCATGCACATATAGACATCTCATCTTTGACAAAGGAGGCAAAAATATACAGTGGAGAAAAGATAATCTCTTTAACAAGTGATGCTGGAAAAACTGGTCAGCCACCTGTAAAAGAATGAAACTAAAACACTTTCTAACACCATGCTCAGAAATAAACTCAAAATGAATTAAAGATCTAAATGTAAGACCAGAAACTACAAAACTCTTAGAGGAAACATAGGCAGAACACTCTCTGATATAAATCACCTAAGATCCTCTGTAACCCACTTCCCAGAGTAATGGAGATAAAAACAAAAATAAGCAAATGGGACCTAACTAAACTTAAAAGCTTTTTCACAATGAGGGAGACTATAAGCAAGTTGAAAAAGCAACCTTCAGGATGGGAGAAAATAATAGCAAACAAATTAACTGACAA
Organism: Raphicerus campestris; assembly: GCA_006410735.1. Taxonomy (NCBI): domain Eukaryota; kingdom Metazoa; phylum Chordata; class Mammalia; order Artiodactyla; family Bovidae; genus Raphicerus; species Raphicerus campestris. Next base: position 532,981 of record SJYW01053321.1, on the reverse strand, counting down.
AGAATTAATCTCCAAAATATGCAAGCAGCTCAATTTTAGAAAAATGAATGACTGAATCATAACGTGAAAGAACTAAACAGACATTTCTCTGAAGAAGACATACAGATGGCTAACAAACACATAAAAAGATTCTCAACATCACTCATTATCAGAGAAAGGCAAAGCAAAACCACAATGAGGTACCATCTCACACTGGTCAGAATGGCTACCATCAAACCGTCTACAAAGAATAAATGCTGGAGAGCGTATGGAGAAAAGGGAACCTTCTTACATTGTTGGTGGGAATGCAAACTAGTACAGCCACTATGGGGAACAGTGTGGAGATTCCTTAAAAAACTGGAAATAAAACTGNAAGGCTAAGAGGTCATTGCAGTCATCTAGTTGAGAAAAGGTGGCCCAGCATGGTTGCAACAGAGGTGGAAAGTGGTAAATTCTACATATATTTCCAAGGTAGTATCAACAGGATATCCTGATATATTGGATAAGGGGTGTGAGAGAAAGAAAGGAATCAGTGATGGCTCCAAGGTTTCTAGGCTTGAACAGCTAAGTATCTAAAAGAATGAGTTGTCATTTAACTGAGTTAGGGAAGGTTAATATTGGGGGCATAATGGGCTTGGTTTTGGACAAGCTGAGACTGAGATGCTCACTAGGCATTTAGAAAAGAACATTAAGTAAGGGTTGGGTTTAAGAGGCTGGCATTCACAGGCAAGCTCTGTGCTGCAGGCATAAAAAATTGGGAGTCCTCCGTGTGCAGATGGTGTTTATAGACAGGAGACCAGCTGAAATCACCAAGAGAGTAAGTGTAGATAGGAAAGAGAGAATTCTCTGGAACCCCATGAACTGAGCATTTCGAGGAGGGAAGGATCAGCAGTGTGAAGTGTTGATAAGACCTGTGAGATGATTATTGAGAACCCACTAAAGGGTTTTGATGACTCCAAGGCTTTGGTGACGTGACAGGAGTGGTGAAATGATGCAGGTGAGAGCCTTTGTCCAATGTGCTGCCCCTCCCCCACTTCTCAAAGAAAAGGAGAGAGAACCAAGGAATTGGAATCCACAAGTATCTATAAATAATTATCTAGATATTAGATATCAGGAAAGTTGAGAAATAAAGCAATAGCTAGAGTGATCTATGGTCAAAAGATCTTTTGTTTGCTTTTAAATGAGAGAAATTACAGAATATTTGTATGCTGTTGAGAAAAATTTAATAGCAGGGAAAATTTAAGATTTAGTTCTGAGAGTTCACTCTGATAATATATGTAAAGCACTTAGCGCGCAACACATACAATATTCCATAGATACTAGGTGTTAGTATTATTCTTTCTTATTATATTCCCCCAAACTGTTGTAGTATAGCTGGTTATGGTTTTGTATTGAAACTGTCTTTGTGCATCCCCTGGGTTCTTCTTTATTATAGATAATTCATTTTTTACTCAATGTTCTTAAAATTGCTTATAAAAATGTTTTATTTATTGGTTAACTTACTTTAAATTTTCTTCATTTATATCATCCCTTCTACAAAATATAATAATTCCCAATCCCCAACCCAATCATTTCATGGTATATACTCCACCTATACATCTAGAGGTGAATTTTTTCAGGTTGATAAACCTCATCATTTTGATTAGCTGGTGGTCACCTTGAAACCATGTTAGCTGAAAGTCTGGGACATATGAATTCTGACTGAAATTCTCTATATAAACTGGGCTCGGCTGATATAGGGAGCCAAGGAAATATAGATAATTGGAACACTGTGCTGACACTATTTGTTATAGGATACAACCTTCTAGATTGAGACTTGTAAAAAGCAGATACATTTTGTACTACAAAACACTATGATGAACATGGATGCAAAAATCCTCAGCAAAATTCTAGCAAACAGAATCCAACAGCATAATAAAATGATCATACATCATGACCAAGTGGACTTTATCCCAAGGATGCAAGGATTCTTGAATATTCACAAATCAATGTGATGCACCATATTAACATTGAATTGAAAGATAAAAAACATATGGCTATCTCAATAGATGCAGAGAAAACCTTTAACAAAATTCAACACCCATTTATGATTAAAAAAAAAAACTCTCCAGAAAGCAGCCATAGAAGGAACATACCTCAACATAATGAAAGCCACATATGACAAGCCCAGAGGAAACATTATTCTCAATGATGAAAAACTGAAAGCATTTCCTCTTTCAGTTCGAATCAGGAACAAGACAAGGGTGCCCACTTACCATTACAATTCGACATAGTCGTAGAAGTCCTAACCACAGTAATCAGAGAAAAAATAGAAATAAAAGGAATCCAGATTAGGAAAGAAGAAGTAAAACTCCCACTGTTTGCAGATGGCATGATCCTCTAAGAAAACCCTAAAGACACCTCCAGCAAATTACGAGAGCTAATCAATGAATATAGTAAAGTTGGAGGATATAAAATGAATACACATAAATCCCTTGCATTCCTATACACTAACAATGAGAAAACAGAAAGAGAAATTAAGGAAACAATTCCATTCACCATTGCAATGAAAAGAATAAAATACTTAGGAATAAATTTACCTAAGGAAATAAGAGACCTATATATCAGCTCAGTTCAGTTCAGTCACTCTGTCATGTCTGACACTTTGCAACCCCATGAACTGCAGCACGCCAGGCCTCCCTATCCATCACCAACTCCTGGAGTTCACACAAACTCATGTCCATTGAGTCGGTGATGCTATCCAGCCATCTTGTCCTCTATTGTCCCCTTCTCCTGCTCCTGATTCCTCCCAGCATCAAGGTCTTTTCAAATGAGTCGATTCTTTGCATGAGGTGTTTCAGCTTCAGCATCAGTCTTTCCAGTGGACACCCAGGACTGATCTCCTTTAGAATGGACTGGTTGGATCCTCTTGCAGTCCAAGGGACTCTCAAGCGTCTTCTCCAAAACTACAGTTCAAAAGCATCAATCTCTCAGTGCTCAGCTTTCTTCACAATCCAACTCTCACATCCACACATGACCACTGGAAAAACCATACCTTGACTAGACCGACCTTTGTTGGCAAAGCAATATCTCTGCTTTTCAATATATTATCCAGGTTGGTTATAACTTTCCTTCCAAAGAGTAAGTATCTTTTAATTTCACGGCTGCAGTCATCATCTGCAGTGATTTTGGAGCCCCCCAAAAAATAAAGTCAGCCACTGTTTCCCCATCTATTTCCCATGAAGTGATGGGACCAGATGTCATGATCTTCATTTTCTGAATGTTGGGTTTTAAGCCAACTTTTTCACTCTCCTCTTTCACTTTCATAAAGAGGCTCTTTAGCTCTTCTTCACTTTCTGCCATAAGGGTGGTGTCATCTGCATATCTGAGGTGGTTGGTATTTCTCCCAGCAATCTTGATTCCAGCTTGTGATTCTTCCAGCCCAGCGTTACTCATGATGAACTCTGCATATAAGTTAAATAAGCAAGGTGACAAGGTACAGCCTTGACCTACTCCTTTTCCTATTTGGAACCAGTCTGTTGTTCCGTGTCCAGTTCTAACTGTTGCTTCCTAACCTGCATATAGGTTTCTCAAGAGGCAGGTCAGGTGGTCTGGCATTCCCATCTCTTTCAGAATTTTTCCACAATTTATTGTGATCCACACAGTCAAAGGCTTTGGCATAGTCAGTAAAGCAGAAATAAATGTTTTTCTGGAACTCTCTTGCTTTTTCAGTGATCCAGTGGATGTTGTCAATTTGATCTCTGGTTCCTCTGCCTTTTCTAAAACCAGCTTGAACATCTGGAAGTTCACGGTTCATGTACTGCTGAAGCCTGGCTTGGAGAATGTTGAGACCTATATATAGAAAACTACAAAACATTGATGAAAGAATCAAATGTGACACAAATAGATAGAGAAATATACCATGTTTATGGATTGGATGAATCAATATAGTGAAAATGAGTATACTACCCAAAGCAATCTATAGATTCAACACAATCCCTATCAAGCAACCAACGGTAGTTTTCGTAGAACTAGAAGAAATAATTTTACAATTTATATGGAAACACACACACACATTAAAAAAAAA
>SJYW01053321.1:497805-509671 GCA_006410735.1 Raphicerus campestris | reverse complement strand
GTGAACCGTGAACTTCCTAATGTTCAAGGTGGTTTTAGAAAAGGCAGAGGAATCAGAGATCAAATTGCAAACATCCACTGGATCACGGAAAAAGCAAGAGAGTTCCAGAAAACCATCTATTTCTGCTTTATTGACTATGCCAAAGCCTTTGACTGTGTGGATCGCAAGAAACTGTGGAAAATTCTTCAAGAGATGGGAATACAGACCACCCAACCTGCCTCTTGAGAAACCTGTATGCAGGTCAGGAAGCAACAGTTAGAACTGGACATGGAACAACAGACTGGTTCCAAATAGGAAAAGGAGTATGTCAAGGCTGTACATCGTCACCCTGCTTATTTAACTTTTATGCAGAGTACATCATATGTTATATATAAATATATATAAATATATCTGAATCACTGTGCTGTATATCTGAAACTAATGTGACATTGTAAATCAGATATACTTCAGTTAAAAAAAGAAATAAACATGAAGCAAAAAGAAGAAAACGGGAATTAAAAAAAAAAAGAGTTGATGAGTTCTACAGTGGAATTCAAAGTGAAGACATTCTAGGTGGAAGAAGTGTCATTAGTATTATACTTGCCAGCATATCTATTTTCCATTAAGTAGAACCTTTTTGCAGTTATAAAGAATGTGTACCACTAAATCTACTCCTGTAGAATTATTTACCTGACAGTACTTATTGTTAATTATAAACTGTTTTACAGCAATTCTCTGGCATATCTCATCTTGCATGACTGAAAAGTCGATGCTCACTGAACTGCAGCTCCTCGTGTCTACCTCATCTCAGCCTATATGCTAGTTTCTGTCTCTATAAGTTTAACTTTAAAAGCCTCATACTAGTGGAGTCATGCAGTATTTATCCTTTTGTGATAGTTTTATGTCACTTAGCAGAATATCCACAAGTTTCATCCAAGTTGTAGCATCAGTTCAGTTCAGTTCAGTCACTCAGTCGTGTCCGACTCTTCGTGACCCCGTGAATCGCAGCATGCCAGGCCTCCCTGTCCATCACCATCTCCCGGAGTTCATGCAGGCTCACGTTCATCAAGTCCGTGATGTAGCATATGACAGGATTTTCTTCTTTTCTTTGGTGGAATAATAGTCCATTGTATGGTATATCTGTACAATGGCTCCAATACTTTGGCCACCTAATCAAAGAACTGAATCATCAGAAAAGACTCTGATACTGGGAAAGATTGAAGGCAGGAGGAGAAGGGGACGACAGAGGATAAGATGGTTGGATGGCATCACTGACTCCTTGCACGAGTTTGAGAAAACGCCAGTAAATAGTGAAGAACAGGGAAGACTGGCGTGCTGCAGTCCTTGGGGTCCCAAAGAGTAGGTCACGACTAGGCAACTGAACAACAATACATATATCACATTTTCTTTATCCATTACCCATTGTTGGACATTTAGTTGTTTAGAACAAGAGCTATTCTACATATATACTACTTAGAATAAATGCATCTGAAATTATCATTTAATATGATTCAATATACTATATAGAACCTAAGAGAATCAAATTTTAATATGAACTCAAAAGCAATAAAGTGTAGACCTGGAGCACATTGCTCCATGGGAATCTCAATGTTCCTTCCTCATTAGTTAACAGTTTTTTAATCAGCAAACTTTGCTGCACTTTACAATCATCAAGGGAACTTATAGAAATTCCGGGGGGAATAATATGCTTTCATGTCATAAACTGATTTCAAAACCACCTATGTTTGTGAACCACTTGAGGAGAGAATTTCTTTTATTTAGGACATTCTTTGTATTCTATAAGTAGGATGAACAGAGATTCCATGTAGTCAATTAGGATTTTCAGAGAATTATTCTTTCCTTCATCTCACTGTACCAGGTGTATAGCCAGACAGTCATCCACTTTTCTTTAGACAAGACAATGTAAGAAGACATAACACAAGTAGCTCTGGGCCACATTTTCCTGTTATTGTTGCCCTTCACTTTCCTCCTGGGAAACCAGAGCAATTGTAATAAGAGTAAATTAAAGTATTGAGCCCAAGGAATGCAGTACAACTAAATTAGCTATTAGTTTTTAACAAACATTATGAATGTAGATATCTCCTCATTTTACACATGAGGAAACAGGTATAAAGAAGTAAAGGCAGTTAAGGTGGAGGAACAACTGTTCTACATGGCTACCTGGCCTTAGATGTGCGCTGGTAATCACCATGCCACACTATCTTTTAACTGAAACAAGAATTTGCCTTCTTTTCTTTTTTTTTCTTTGCCTTGGCTTAGCCAAGGAAGCATGCGGTTTAGCATGACATAAGGGTCTTAACTCACTGCACATTTCCTATAACCTTATGGACTTTTCAAATCCCATTAACCATGCATCATGGCACATTGTCATTAAACATGCAAATTGCCTTAGTCCAACAGGTTAGAGTATTCACACTGATCTTTTATTCCTTTATTACGCTTTCCCATAATTTCTAAATCATTTTAAAGAGCATTCAACATAGCAGTTAAGGAATCTGGAATCATGTCAGGAGAGGGGTCTGGTGCTTTCCTTTCCCTCGTTTGACCATTTGTGTTGATGCAACTGGTTCCAGTCACAAGCTACAGGCTCTAGGGATTATTGCTTCGCTCCAGTGAACTGGTCTTAGTTGTACAGTTCAGTTCAGTTCAGTCACTCAGTCGTGTCCGGCTCTTTGTGACCCCATGAATCCCAGCATGCCAGGCCTCCCTGTCCATCACCAACTCCCAGAGTTCACTCAGACTTGCATCCATCGAGTCCGTGATGCCATGAAGCCATTTCATCCTCGGTCGTCCCCTTCTTCTCCTGCCCCCAATCCCTCCCAGCATCAGAGTTTATTCCAATGAGTCAACTCTTCACATGAGGTGGCCAAAGTACTGGAGTTTCAGCTTTAGTATCATTCCTTCCAATGAAATCCCAGGGTTGATCTCCTTCAGAATGGACTGTTTGGATCTCTTTGCAGTCCAAGGGACTCTCAGGAGTCTTCAACATCACAGTTTAAAAGCATCAATTCTTCAGTGCTCAGCCTTCTTCACAGTCCAACAGAGTATTCTTTATTATCTCACTTCTGCTTCCCATGTCTGGCACGTTGTTCATTCATATTCTTGTATAAACACAAGTTCCTAAACTTTGTTCTACAGAACACTATTTTAGCAAGATTATAATGGGGCTTCCCTGAAAAAGAAATAGCTTTTTCTTGGAACCATACTAGCTANACTTCTGCTTCCCATGTCTGGCACGTTGTTCATTCATATTCTTGTATAAACACAAGTTCCTAAACTTTGTTCTACAGAACACTATTTTAGCAAGATTATAATGGGGCTTCCCTGAAAAAGAACTAGCTTTTTCTTGGAATCATACTAGCTGTGGTTGTGTGAATAATGGCTTTCAAAGATGACCATGTCCTAGTCCTTGAAATCTGTGAACATGTTACCTTACCTGGCTAAAGGATTTTGTGCACAGATGAGGAGATTATTTTGGATAATTTTATAATTTGGATAATCAGTATAGTAATAAGTGTTCAGGTAAGAGAGGGACAGGAGGACCAGATCTGAGATGTGACAATGGAAGCAGAGAGACATAGAGAAAAATTGGAAGATGCTATTTTGCTGATGTTGAAGATGGATGGTTGGGCCAAAAGCCAAGGAATGCAGGTGGCCTCTAGAAGCTAGAAAAGGCAAAGCATGGATTTTCCCTTAAAGTCTCCTGAAGGAACATGGTGCTCCTGATACATTCTAGACTCCAAAACTGTAAAAGAATAGCTTTGTATTATTCTAAGCTGTGAGGTTTGTGTTAATTGGTTACAGTACCAATAGGAAACTAATACAATGATCAAATAAATTGGGGAAATGTGANCCCAGCTCCCTAGATGTGTATAAGAGACAGCTCCAAAACTGTAAAAGAATAGCTTTGTATTATTCTAAGCTGTGAGGTTTGTGTTAATTGGTTACAGTACCAATAGGAAACTAATACAATGATCAAATAAATTGGGGAAATGTGACATGGATTATTCTCTTTTAGGAAATTCACTGTATATTAATGCAAAATGTCAATGATAAATACTGCAGTGTGTAGTAGAATTGCAATAATTTCCTCTTAGGAAAGGTTATCTTCTTTGACAGAGGGCTTTGTTTGTGAATATTTGGCTAGTTTTTTTTTTTTCCCCCTTTAAATTAGAGCCTTGTCCAAGCCCAATAAATTCAAGGTATTATTAACTTGTTCTGCCAGATGGAATGAGTTGTGAGAAGCCTTTCCACTCACTTGATGATTTTCAGTCATTGTATCGTCTCTGTGTTTTCTGCTCATATAAAATGGTGACCACTTAAATATAGTCTTATTGCTTGCTTGTATTATTACTCAGTTTGGTTGGATGATCCTTTGCAGATTTTTTTTTTTTTTAAATTTGCTAGTACTGTTAACTGGAAAATCCCATGGATGGAGGAGTCTGGTAGGCTGCAGTCCATGGGGTTGCTAAGAGTCAGAAATGACTGAGCGACTTCACTTTCACTTTCACACATTGGAGAAGGAAATGGTAACCCACTCCAGTGTTCTTGCCAGGAGAATCCCAGGGATGGGGAGCCTGGTGGGCTGCTGTCTATCACAGAGTCGGACACGACTGAAGCGATTTAGCAGCAGAAGCAGTAGCAGCAGCAAAATGTCTGAGCATTTAGTTTTCATTTTATGACAGCAAGAGTTTAAAATAAAAATGTGTTTTAAAGAATTCTGTATTGTGAATTATGCTCCAAGATTTGTTTTCTTATAAGCACTATAATTTGCATTTTAAGACAAAAGATATTTTGATATATAAATTAAAATTTTTGAGTTTTCTTAACATCCTTTTAGAGCATTGCCAATGTCATGTAAATGAACTTTATTATTTTTTTGCACTGATTTGACACATATTAATTGGAGAAGAAAGCAACATATAGGTCATATGCTTTTTAAAGCATTTGTGCTTGGAATTGATTTCTAGCTAGATTTATAGCTTTACTTTTTGTTTTAAAAAAAATGACCTTCCTTGAGTCATTAAAATAACACCTTTTCCTTGTTTGTTTTGGGTTTCTCTAAGATGACATGCTAGAATTAAATTTGTTTCTTTGGTATTCCAAATAGTTCTCACTTTGGAGTATCTCATTATAGAACTGGAAATACTACAAAAATAAAAGGAATATAAATAATCCAGAACAAATACAAACTGGTCCCATTTATTCAAAAAAGATTAACTTTCTATTTTAAGCCAGATGCATAACAAAGTACTAATGATATACAAATATCTTCCCTGCTTTCAAGATATTTACAGTAATTTTTTTTTAAGTTCTAGTTTTCTTAATCTTTCTTGACTTTTACATAAAACCTCAGGGATTTGTGTTAACTAAAAGGATGAAATCTCTGACTCTAAGGAATTTTTAACCATTAAAAACGGTGACTGGTGTACACTGTGGAATTTGGGGTTTTAAAGTTTCTCGATGCTTGAAAGAGTCTCTTGACAGAGGCCATTTTCGTATGATCAGTTCCTTGTATGAAAAATTGAGACACCAGAACCTCTCTGACCATTTTATGCATTTGTGACTACCAAAAGATAAGCAGTTTATGGTAAACCTTGACTATGGTTGATGGTTTGTCTCAGGACATGACTTTGTTGACAAAAGGATTAATTTCTCTGTAGTAGAAATTCTCCAAGTGTAGTCACTGGAGCAGCGACACATTACCTGGGAACTTGCTACATATGCAAATTATCTGGTCCCACCCAAGATCTGCTTAATCAGAGTCATAGTGCTTTAAGGAGTTAGATTGTTAAATATACCCAGCTTTGCTCTGAGCCCAAACAGAGCTCTTTTACTGACTTTTGCCTCAGATATCTATCTACATCAAGGGACTTGGTCCCAGAACTTATTTACTGACGTATTTCACCTGCCAAAAGGTTCACATTTTCACTTCTGATGCTCAATATAGTTGTAGCTGTTTTAAATATTTAAAATAAGGAAAAAAAAAAACCCAAACATTTAATTCTCAATAGATTCTATTGTATAATACATGTCTGACTCTTAGCGACCCCATAGACTGCAGCCTGCCAGGCTCCTCTGTCCATGGGATTCTCCAGGCAGTTGTACTGGAGTGGATTGCCATTTCCTTCTCCATTTGTTCTGTTTGATGTTCTAAATTTTTGCTAAAGTATCATAGCATTATTTTAGAGGAGGACAGCTTCATGAATTTTGCTACATGTATAAATAAAGAAGTTATGTATTGCTCTAGTCTGCCACTATTTTATGTATAATGTCTTAATTTAGTTACTAAAGCCTATGGACAGAGGAACCTGGTGGGTTATAGTCCATGGGGTGGCAAAAAAATAGGACATGACTTAATGACTAAATGACAAAAAATTATTCTACTTTATACGTGTCTCAGGTAAATTACCTATCACTATGCAGTACAGACATAATTCAAAGATAGAGCTATTTAATTCCAAGAGAAGAGGTCATACTGCATCCCAAACAGAACTATCTCTGAAGCTTCTCCAGGTATCCCTAACATGTTACATTTTAATCTTATGTTTTGAAGCCAAAATTTAAAGCTTTTTATTTTCTAAATAAAATTTGGAGACAATTCCTCTGACCAAGGATTTTATAAGTAAATTTGGAATACTCTGTGATAATAGAACTAGACATTTGACTAACAAGGACTTCCTAATTCTTTTCATAGGCAAATATAACAATTGTAATAAATTTTATAAGAAAGTAAAAAGTTTAAAAAGATAACATCTGACAAAACACATTACCAAAAAAATGCCAAAACCCAAATTTAAAGATAGTAACTAGGAATCAAATTATTTTAAATGATATGCCTTAATGAAGTAGAATTTTCTTCAATAATTTCAAGATAGTGCAACAACATTAAATCTTTTAAAGTAATTATTCATATTAATAATACACAGAAAATTAAACATATACTCAATGTAAAATAAACAGGTGTTTGATAAACTCAGCATCTACTCCTGGCTTGAAGAAATTTGTAAAAGAGAATTTGCAAAAAAAAGTACTTATCCTTTTGAGTCAACTGCATGCTTAACTCTGTGTGCTCTCTGAGTTGCTCAGTCATGTCCAGCTCTATGTGACCCTAAGGACTGTAGCCCACCAGGCTTCTCTGTCCATGGGATTTTCCAGGCAAGAATACTGAAGTGGGCTGCCATGCCCTCTTCCAAGGAATCTTCCTGACTTAGGGATCAAACCAGAATCTCTTATGTCTCCTGCACTGGCAGGAGAATTCTTTTACCAATGAGCCCCCTGGGAAGCCCATGCTTAATGGTAACCAATATAAGTTTTCTCACATATAAGATACATCAACCTTTTAACAATCATACCTCCTGACTGTAATTTCACTATGGGAAATTTTTTAGGGTTATATAAAGATGTATGTCTGAGATACTATTTATGATGTGACCGTAAGGCAGTAAAAAAAGTTTCTAAAGTTGGAATTGATGTGATCACTTCTCCTTCTAACAGGCAAGTGCTTTACAGCCATGAAACACAATGAGTGAGGGCCCCAGTTAAAGCTGTTGAATTGAACACACACTTATCTTTTCTACTCTATGGAATGCTATTGAAATGACAGTACAGAAATAAAGCAAAATTTATACCTACAAGTATTAAGAGAGTAGGGGATGAAAAATATATGGAAAAGAGATTTCCATGAGTCTTCAAGTGAGAGAAGGTGGATGGAAGAATGGTAACTGTACAGATATAATGGAGTGAGGGGGAAGGCCACTCTTTCTGCAGAGACTCTTCTGAGTAGTGAGCATGCTCACCTGACGGAATCCTGAGAGGCATCAGGTGCCACAGAACTCAGGGTGGTGTTGGAGCTGAGGGGTGATTTAAACATTTGCACACAGAGTGATTAGATCTCCATTTTTCCTCTTAACTTGCCTCATCCCACCTCCCTGATCCACTTGCAGACAGCAGATTCAGAAAGACCTCTTTCTAGAGAAATTGTATGAAAGGAGCTTTAGGACTCAATAGTATCAAACAAATGGGGTAGAAGTGAGGCACCAGTTGATTTAGGGGGGGTTAGTGAAAATGTGCGGTGACAGTTTGTGCAGTTTGCTCCCTAGATGCCATTGTGCAGGCCCAGGCCCATCATGCTAAGAGTGGATAGCTCCTCTCTGATCTGTCCTAGAGAATAAAGGTCTAGACATTTAGACTTGTGAGTCACTGATGAAGAAGTGGTTGCAACCCTGTTACAGTAAGTCCATTACATATGAACCTCTAAGTTATGGACTTTCAAAGATGAGAACATGCATTTGCATGTTCGATCACGTGAGTTAGTTAACACGTCTGATGTACATTGTCACACGTGTGCGTCCTCTACAAGTGGTTGTGCCCCTTGTGTACTTTACTGTTCAGCACTGTACAGGGTACAGGAGTACAGTATCTTTATTTCAAGCCCAGGATGTCCAGAAGCAAGCGTAAAAGCAGTGCTGATGTAGTTGGTACTGCTAAGAGGTGCCAAGAATTGGTGATGCGGAGAAAGGATGAAGAGAGACAAGAGGGAGAAGAAGCAACGGAAGGTCGGAAGAGATTCATGACACAGGAAGTGGCAGGGGGATTTTCTTTATTTGAGGAGGCACTGTTAGTTTTTGAAGCACAGGACCCAAAGGTAGAGTGGTACATGAAGGTTGCAGCAGTCATTCAAATGCAATGTGTCATATATGATGAGAAAAAAGAGCTACTACCCAGACTTCACTGGATGGTCTTTTCAAGCAGGTAGATAGAATTGAATCCAGCAAGGAACTGATACCTGTGCCAACAGTGTCACGTGTGAGTGAAATTGCAGCTTGCCCTCCATCTCCTATTGCTCTAGACCCTTCAGTTTTACTATTTCTCATCTCCTTTCCCTTCTCCAGTCAGTAACTCTTCTTGTAGTTCCCTTGATGCCAGCCTCTGTGTCTGTACTACTGTACTTTTCAAGGTACCGTACTGTGAGATTAGAAATGTTTTCTTTATTTTTTGTTTTTTACCTGTTATTTGTATGAAAAGTATTATGAAAATTTACTGTGTTTGCGAGTATGCTTAGTTGTGTCTGATTCTTTGCAGCCCCATCGACTGTAGCCCACCAAGCTCCTCTGTCTATAGGATTTCCCAGGCAAAAATACTGGAGTGGGTTACCATTTCCTTTTCCAATAAGGCTTTCTTATCATCCCTCAAAAGGGTGATCTTTACTCTCTATTTCATTTCCAGTGTTTTCGGACTCCTTCACCGTGGTGCCAGGGCTGGCTGAGAGGCCTAATGTCTCTAATGGATCAAAGAGGATCCCAGTAAACAAGCTGGGTGACCCCTGTCAGCATGGGGGAATTTATACTGTGTGGACCCCTGTCAAATATCAACTGCTGTGATTCTCAGTTCTAGCTTGAAGCATTTTTCCTCTTTAAAGAACATGTACACAATGACTCTGATACAGATTCTTCTTTAATCTCTCTCCAGTTACAGGCCAGTGTAGGTTTATTGACTTATTTGTGTTTTGTTTTTCTTTTATCCTTCTGTAGTGAACCTCTGGGCACAGTGACTTGAGAAACAATATAAACTGATTTTAAAAGCATAGAACCAAAACTTTCACCAGGAACATAATGGTGTTTTAGTTATTATTTGGGATTTGCTACCATAAAAATGAGCATTTATCACACCTCTCAAGAACTGAAGGATTGAAAACAAGCTGACTTTTGTTGAAAATCCTTCTTTCCAATATCGGTAGTAATAAACAAGGACACTTTTTAAAATCCAGTTCATTAAAATGTGTTTACTTTGTCTTATCAAGGAAGTTCCCATTCTTTTTATCTTTTTTTAAATTGTAACTTAAGTGCCTCATCCTTCATCTAGATTCAAAAATGCATATTGAGCACCAAATACTTGTGTTCACTATTCACCTCCTTCTTAAAGTGAGGGATATAGTGGTGATCAAATCTGTAGCTTTATATTCCAAAGACACATAGTCTCATGATGAAGTCAAATATAAAATCAATGCACGTGCAGGAAAATTCTACAACAAAGACACAGAAACTGAACTGGGAAAGGAGCCATTAGCTCAGTCTGTGGTGTCTTGCAATTTAGAAACTCTCAAGGGAGAGATGAGGCTTGCTGAAGCTTTCAAAGGTGAGGATGGTATTCTATGGCCAGGTTTTTGAGGGCTTTCAAAGGGCCTTTTAAGTGGAGGGCAGGGCATAAACAAGCCAAGGGGAAAGTGGTTTTTTAAGTGGCGAGTGGTTAATAAAATCAACTTCACATTGAACTAGAGCAGTGAAATGAAGCAGTTGGTTTGAAAGATTACAGAAACAGGAAAAGATCAACTGGTGTAAACAAATTCAAAAGGATGATGGAAGAGGGCTGACTGTTTTTTTTTTAATGTGATAATGAATTTTATTTTTGTTTGTTTGTTTTTATTTTTTCATAGCTATAAAATCTGATGAAAGTCCTCTTAAGAATATGATTCTAATTCTGATATTATGTGAAGCAAAGGCATTATACATTTATTTTTCTAGCCAAGGGAAGCTTTTTCCAGGCAAAAGAAAGCAACCAAGTTTCCTATAGTTTAAAATATGTACTGTTTTTGTTCAGTCGCTCAGTCATGTCTGACTCTTTGTGACGCCATGGACTGCAGCACACCAGGCTTCTCTGTCCTTCAGCATCTCTTGGAGCTTGTTCAAACTCATGTCCATTAAGTCAGTGATGCCATCCAACCATCTTCTGTCATCTGCTTCTCCCTCTGGCCTCAATCTTTCCCAGTATCAATGTCTTTTCCAATGAGGTGGCTCTTTGCATCAGGTGGCCAAAGGATTGGAGCTCTAGCATCAATGCTTCCAATGCATGTTAATGATTGATCTCCTTTAGGATTGACTGGTTTGATCACCTTGCTGTCCAAGGGACTATCAAGAGTCTTCTCCAGCACCAAATTTCAGGAAGTATAGGCTTTGCAAAGATGATGCTGTGAAAGTGCTACACTCAATACGTGAGCAAATTTGGAAAACTCAGCAGTGACCACAGGACTGGAAAAGGTCAGTTTTCATTCCAGTCTCAAAGAAAGGCAATGCCAAAGAATGCTCAAACTACCACACAATTGCACTCATCTCACATGCTAGTAAAGTAATGCTCCATGAACCATGAACTTCCTGATGTTCAAGCTGGTTTTAGAAAAGGCAGAAGAACCAGACATCAAGTTGCCAATACCCACTGGATCATCGAAAAAGCAAGAGTTCCAGAAAAACATCTATTTCTGCTTTATTGACTATACCAAAGCCTTTGACTGTGTGGATCACAATAAACAGTGGAAAATTCTGAGAGAGATGGGATTACCAGACCACCTGACCTGCCTCTTGAGAAACCTATATGCAGGTCAGGAAGCAACAGTTAGAACTGGACATGGAACAACAGACTGGTTCCAAATAGGAAAAGAAGTACGTCAAGGCTGTATATTGTCACCTTGCTTATTTAACTTATATGCAGAATATAGCATGAGAAATGCTAGGCTGGAAGAAGCACAAGCTGGAGCCAATATTGCTGGGAGAAATATCAATAACCTCAGATATGCAGATGACACCACCCTTATGGCAGAAAGTGAAGAGGAGCTAAAAAGTCTCTTGATGAAAATGAAAGAGGAGAGTGAAAAAGTTGGCTTAAAGCTCAAATTCAGAAAATGAAGATCATTGCATCTGGTCCCATCACTTCATGGGAAATAGATGGGGAAACAGTGTCAGACTTTATTTTTTGGGGCTCCAAAATCACTGCAGATGGTGACTGCAGCCATGAAATTAAAAGACACTTACTCCTTGAAAGGAAAGTTATGACCAACCTCGATAGCATATTCAAAAGCAGAGACATTGCTTTG
>SJYW01053321.1:474490-485114 GCA_006410735.1 Raphicerus campestris | reverse complement strand
AAATAGATGGGGAAACAATGGAAACAGTGTCAGACTTTATTTTGGGGGGCTCCAAAATCACTGCAGATGGTGACTGCAGCCATGAAATTAAAAGACGCTTACTCCTTGGAAGAAAAGTTATGACCAACCTAGACAGTATATTCAAAAGTAGAGACATTATTTTGCCAACTAAGCTCCATCTAGTCAAGGCTATGGTTTTTCCTGTGGTCATGTATGGATGTGAGAGTTGGACTGTGAAGAAAGCTGAGTGCCAAAGAATTGATGCTTTTGAACTGTGGTGTTGGAGAAGACTCTGGAGAGTCCCTTGGACTGCAAGGAGATCCAACCAGTCCATTCTGAAGGAAATCAACCCTGGGATTTCTTTGGAAGGACAGATGCTAAAGCTGAAGCTCCAGTACTTTGGCCACCTCATGCGAAGAGTTGACTCATTGGAAAAGACCCTGATGCTGGGAGGCATTGGGGGCAGGAAGAGAAGGGGATGATCGAGGATGAGATGGCTGGATGGCATCACTGACTCGATGGACGTGAGTCTGAGTGAACTCCGGGAGTTGGTGATGGACAGGGAGGCCTGGCGTGCTGTGATTCATGGGGTCGCAAAGAGTCGGACACGACTGAGCAACTGAACTGAACTGAGCTACATTTAATAGCTTTCCATGCCTGTAAGCTTGTTCTCCTGCCTCTGCAAGCCACTGGCTTTTACTTCGACTCAAGGTGAAGGAGCGTCTTTGACAAATCTCCCTGGTCCTAGGTGCTGGGGAAGAGGATGTGAGTGGCCTCATCCCTACTGAGTTTCACAGAGACATAGAATCATCATTGGGGGAATTTTTAATGATGTTGATGGTCAGTTTCTAATCCTCCTCTACCCACAGAGGTGTCAGGTGTCTTGTCTTTCTTGGGGGTTTATGCCCAAAGTAGTTCAGTAGCTCTAGTGCTGGCAGCCCCTCTCAATCCTCCAACCTTTTGTCCAAGGGAGAGAAAATGTTTGTGTATAGTTCCTTCATGTTGACTGTTAGGCTCTTGTCAAGCACTCTCGGCTCCTCACCCTGTGATCTGTCCTTGTTCTAGGCCCCTGTGATCAACAGTTTTGCCACCAAGTCATTTCAGAGAGGACAGGAGGCCTTCAAATGTTTGTTCCTTCAAAATTATTTAAGAACATTTTGTTACTGCTTCCTACTCTCTCTGAGACAGGAAGATAGGTCAGGGAGACAGACCCACTTCCAAGCTGATGGCTTAATCGCCCATTCTCCATTCACTCCCCAGCTCACGAGGTCTTTATCTGTTCGGAGAGAGGATCATGCTGGAGAAGAATCAGGAAAAAATTGTTCTGCTGAATTGCAGCTACTTAAAAAAAAAAAATCTTCATTGTTATTTGAATGTTTGAAAAAGTGAAAGTGAAAGTCACTCAGTCCTGTCTGACTCTGCGACTCCATGGACTATAGAGTCCATGAAATTCTCCAGGCCAGAATAATGGGATGGGTAGCCTTTCCCTTCTCCAGGGGATATTTCTAACCCAGGGATCGAACCCAGGTCTCTCCCACACTGCGGGTGAATTCTTTACCAGCTGAGCCACCAGGAAAGCAATATCTTATTAGTTTAATATCTTATTATTTATTAAGATCCCACCCTAAAATTATTAATACCTTATTATTATTAAGGTAATATTAGTTTAGACCTTGGGTTTTGAACTTAAAAAAAAAAAAAACACGCAAAAACTGAGGGTTGATACCTTTGTTCCTAGGCTCTAATCTAATAACTAATTCTGGGACAAATAGAGGTTCCAAGACTCACATTACAATGGGATGATTTCCAGGGCTAGAAAAGAAAGAATAAGTTCTCCCAGGGGAAAAAGGAGAATGTTTTATATTCTCAGTTTGTCACAAGTAGAGAAAGAAACTGAGGCTTAGAGACATTAATCAAGTTGGATTTGTAGAGTGAAGCCTCAATCTTGTATCTCTTTAAATTCAGTCCCCAGATAGTTTAGGAGACAGACAACTAGTGCCTCCCAGGAAGTCATTAAACATCATCTGGCCTCAGTTCTTCACCTTTAAAGTGGAAAGCTTGGACTAGATGAATACTGGGCTCATTGTAACAGGGACAGAGTAAAGTGACAAAGTAGGTGATTAAATATTTAAACCCACTAGGGAATTGTAAGTAAAGAAAAGAAGTATGGGAGACTCCTGTAAGTTAATGATCACTCAAGAGAGCAGGTTTTTATTTTTGTTCAATTAATTTCAATAATACAATTAATGAATGTGGGTATAAATAGATACTTCATCCAAAGAAGTGAAGAATGTTGAAATGCCACACAAACTGCTGTGTGTGAGAGGGAATGGAGATATATCCTTTGGCATTCCATGGTTGCTGCTCAGTCTCTAAGTCATATCCGACTCTCTGTGACTCCATGGGCTGCAGCATGCCAGGGTTCTCTGTCCTTTACGATCTCCCTGAGTTTCCTTAAACTCATGTCCATTGAGTCAGTGATGCCATCCAACCATCTCATCCTCTGTTGCTCCTTTCTCCTCCTGCCCTCAATGTTTCCCAGCATCAGGGTCTTTTCCAGTGAGTCAGCTCATCCCATCAGGTGGTCAAAGTACTGGAGCTTCAGCTTCAGCATCAGTCTATCCAGTGAATATTCAGGGCTGATTTCCTTTAGGATTGACTGGTTTGATCTCCTTGCTGTCTAAGGGACTATCAAGAGTTCTTTAGCACCACAATTTGAAAACATCACTTCTTTGGCCTCAGTCTTCTTTATGGTTTAGCTCTCACATCATACATGACTACTGGAAAAACCACAGATTTTACTATACGGACCTTTGTTGGCAAAATGATGTCTCTACGTTTTATTACACTGTCTAGTTTTGTCATAGCTATTCTTCTGAGAAACGAGAGTCTTTTAATTTCAAGGCTGCAGTCACTGTCTTCATTGATTTTGTAGTCCAAGAAAATGAAATCTTGTACCTCTTCCACAGTTTCCCCATTTATTTGCCATGAAGTGATAGGACCAGATGCCATGATCTTAGTTTTTTGAATGTTTAGTCTTAAGCCAGCTTTTTCACTCTTCTCTTTCATGTTCATCAAGAGCCTCTCTAGTTCCTCTTCATTTCATATCATTAAAGTGGTGTCATCTACATATCTGTGGTTGTTGATATTTCTCCCAGCAATCTTGATTCCAGCTAATGCTATTCTGCATATTCTTCAATAGAATCTAAGTTTAGAACTCATTTTTTAAAAGAACTCTTTAGATTAAGGAACTTAATCTAAACCTTCTAGCTCTACAAATTCAATTAAAATTCAAAAAGCATTTATTAAGAAGACTGTAGAAAGTAAAAAAAAAATATTAATAAGACCTAAGCTCTTCCTTCAAGGTGCTTACAGTCTGGATGAGGGGTAAGACAAGAACATCAAAACACCTTGACTAAAGTCAAGGTTGGATAAAATATGTGCTATAAGAGAGGCAAAAGTGCTAGCATGGGTCAGAGGTTTTCTAAGGAAGGGAAATGTCTGCAGAAAATTAGAGAAAGAGGCACTGGAGATGGGCAAATGCACTAATNAAAGTCAAGGTTGGATAAAATATGTGCTGTAAGAGAGGCAAAAGTGCTAGCATGGGTCAGAGGTTTTCTAAGGAAGGGAAATGTCTGCAGAAAATTAGAGAAAGAGGCACTGGAGATGGGCAAATGCACTAATGGGCAGACAACACAGTTATGTTGGGAAAACTTGTGTTGTCAAGTTGTTCATTTTACTTTTTGGTCAAACGTGTGGCATCTTAGTTCTCTGACTAGGGATTGAACCTATGCTCTTTGCAGTAGAAGTGTGGAGTCTTAACCACTGGACCACCAGGGAAGTCACTTGAATGGTCCAATTGATACTCAGTGTCTGAATATCAGATTATGCCATTTGTGAAAAAGGAAAATTCCCATGGTCAGGAATTCTCATCAATATGACACCATTAAGCATTTGTTGAGCATAAACTTGGTTGGGCATGACAGATTGGAAGTTACTTTGTTCATCTTTCCATTGTCAGACTTGCATGGAATAATGTGTTCACCTTCTCCTTTACAAAGGCACAAAAGCAAGGAAGAATGATTTTCATTCAGTGAGAGTTTGAATATATTATTACATT
Source organism: Raphicerus campestris (assembly GCA_006410735.1). Lineage (NCBI taxonomy): Eukaryota > Metazoa > Chordata > Mammalia > Artiodactyla > Bovidae > Raphicerus > Raphicerus campestris. The sequence goes on along the minus strand of SJYW01053321.1, from coordinate 480,994 downwards.
TTCTTAATAAATATTTTTCCATATTCATTAAATACTGTAAAAAAAAGAAAGCAGATTTTTTTTTAAATGACAAAATAAAACAAGCTAGCTTAGCAACAAAATCATGCAACAGCAGCATGGTACATGCCTCCAAACAATAAAACAGTGGTGGCATGAGACCCATATCCTGTCCAATGAGCTCAGTAAGTTAATGACCCCATGACATGTTTTCTGCACACATAAAAAAACAGTAATTTATGCAAAGATGACATTTCTAAGTGAAAGACCTTCATTGTGCTAAGACCTGACTGAAATCATTTTTCCATAGTGCTATGACAGTCCTGGCTTGACAAGGTAGGAAAAAGAAAACTCCCCCACTCAACATGAGAAGGAGCTGATGGTGGAAGTGTGATGTCTACTCAAGAATGAGGAAGAAGGTGGTCTTTTCCACCTCCCCATTTTCCTTTGATTATAAAACTGTAGTCTGCTAAGTTCTGAAGGGTGGTACCTTCTCCCCTGCCCACTTGTAAACCTCACAAGCATCCTATTCTAATAACTATCCCTTTCCTATCATTTTGCCTCTCTGTGAATTCTTTCTGATGCTGAGACATAAAGGACCAGGGCTCTTGGAAACCCCTCAAAACACCACCTAGTGGCTTCAATTATAGCTCTAAATGTGTTTCTTAGGTTGAAAAAATTCAGAGCCCCCAGGTTAGAGAGAAAGTATGTGGGTATTTTTGACTCCAAATGAGCTCATAAGCCTTCCTTTGAGGGTGTAAATGTGGATTCTGCCTTATGTTGCAGAATCTTAAGTATGAATTGGACCAAAGTAAATATTCTAGTTATGAAAAATCAGTGGCATTAGAACCTCCAGCTATTGGTAGACATTCAGATGATTTTATGTTCATGTGCATGGTATTTACTATTTTTTATTCTTTATAGTTAAGCCTTGGTGACTTACATACTCCAGCAACCATTTTTTTTAATAAGATGAATGCATTAAATGAGATACACTTTAATTATTATTATTATTATTGATGCAACTTAATTATTACTTGGCTCCATTTTAATAATACAATCTGCACACTTGGCATTAAAATATTATGAATAGCATCATTAACTTTGACTCTTCTCAGCTGATTGTTTCCCCAAGAGCTTGCTCTTGAAGTTCTTTTCCAGTATCTAAACTACAGCTCAAGTTGTTTGCAGTCCTCTATCTTAACTACATGACTTATACCCAGCCACATACTGACAGTTTGAGTTAGTTCCAGGCAATCAAACAAATGTGAGAACTCTGATTTATTATGTACACTTGTCTAGAACCAACCTACCATTGCTTCAGAAGAAGTCTTGCTTCAATTTTTTCCCCAGCTAATTCTGCAATGTGAACTGCAGTAGCATTTATTTAAAAAAAAATTAGAAATCGCTCTGGTACATCCCTTGGGGTAGCCATCCTTTGGCGGATTCTACTTGCAAGTGACAATGTCCTCCACCCAGCTCGTGGAATAATAATATGCACACTCAAGTGACTCATTCATCCTTTTACTAGGGAGAAACAAAGCCAAAAACAAATAGGTTTTTAAAGGAGATTTTTCTCCATGCTATTCTGTTATACTTTATATTTACTTGACTTCCCTGGTGGCTTAGACGGTAAAGCATCTGTCTACAATGCGGGAGACCTGGGTTCAATTCCTAGATTGGAAAGATTCCCTGGAGAAGGCAATGGCTACCCACTCCAGTACTCTTGCCTGGAAAATCCCATGGATGGAGGAGCTTGGTGCAGGCTACTGTCCATGGGGTCGCAAGAGTCCCTAATTCAGTTAAGTTTTTATTAATCAGCTAAATGATAGNCATGACAGATTGGAAGTTACTTTGTTCATCTTTCCATTGTCAGACTTGCATGGAATAATGTGTTCACCTTCTCCTTTACAAAGGCACAAAAGCAAGGAAGAATGATTTTCATTCAGTGAGAGTTTGAATATATTATTACATTTTCTTAATAAATATTTTTCCATATTCATTAAATACTGTAAAAAAAAGAAAGCAGATTTTTTTTTTAATGACAAAATAAAACAAGCTAGCTTAGCAACAAAATCATGCAACAGCAGCATGGTACATGCCTCCAAACAATAAAACAGTGGTGGCATGAGACCCATATCCTGTCCAATGAGCTCAGTAAGTTAATGACCCCATGACATGTTTTCTGCACACATAAAAAAACAGTAATTTATGCAAAGATGACATTTCTAAGTGAAAGACCTTCATTGTGCTAAGACCTGACTGAAATCATTTTTCCATAGTGCTATGACAGTCCTGGCTTGACAAGGTAGGAAAAAGAAAACTCCCCCACTCAACATGAGAAGGAGCTGATGGTGGAAGTGTGATGTCTACTCAAGAATGAGGAAGAAGGTGGTCTTTTCCACCTCCCCATTTTCCTTTGATTATAAAACTGTAGTCTGCTAAGTTCTGAAGGGTGGTACCTTCTCCCCTGCCCACTTGTAAACCTCACAAGCATCCTATTCTAATAACTATCCCTTTCCTATCATTTTGCCTCTCTGTGAATTCTTTCTGAGCTGAGACATAAAGGACCAGGGCTCTTGGAAACCCCTCAAAACACCACCTAGTGGCTTCAATTATAGCTCTAAATGTGTTTCTTAGGTTGAAAAAATTCAGAGCCCCCAGGTTAGAGAGAAAGTATGTGGGTATTTTTGACTCCAAATGAGCTCATAAGCCTTCCTTTGAGGGTGTAAATGTGGATTCTGCCTTATGTTGCAGAATCTTAAGTATGAATTGGACCAAAGTAAATATTATAGTTATGAAAAATCAGTGGCATTAGAACCTCCAGCTATTGGTAGACATTCAGATGATTTTATGTTCATGTGCATGGTATTTACTATTTTTTATTCTTTATAGTTAAGCCTTGGTGACTTACATACTCCAGCAACCATTTTTTTTAATAAGATGAATGCATTAAATGAGATACACTTTAATTATTATTATTATTATTGATGCAACTTAATTATTACTTGGCTCCATTTTAATAATACAATCTGCACACTTGGCATTAAAATATTATGAATAGCATCATTAACTTTGACTCTTCTCAGCTGATTGTTTCCCCAAGAGCTTGCTCTTGAAGTTCTTTTCCAGTATCTAAACTACAGCTCAAGTTGTTTGCAGTCCTCTATCTTAACTACATGACTTATACCCAGCCACATACTGACAGTTTGAGTTAGTTCCAGGCAATCAAACAAATGTGAGAACTCTGATTTATTATGTACACTTGTCTAGAACCAACCTACCATTGCTTCAGAAGAAGTCTTGCTTCAATTTTTTCCCCAGCTAATTCTGCAATGTGAACTGCAGTAGCATTTATTTAAAAAAAAATTAGAAATCGCTCTGGTACATCCCTTGGGGTAGCCATCCTTTGGCGGATTCTACTTGCAAGTGACAATGTCCTCCACCCAGCTCGTGGAATAATAATATGCACACTCAAGTGACTCATTCATCCTTTTACTAGGGAGAAACAAAGCCAAAAACAAATAGGTTTTTAAAGGAGATTTTTCTCCATGCTATTCTGTTATACTTTATATTTACTTGACTTCCCTGGTGGCTTAGACGGTAAAGCATCTGTCTACAATGCGGGAGACCTGGGTTCAATTCCTAGATTGGAAAGATTCCCTGGAGAAGGCAATGGCTACCCACTCCAGTACTCTTGCCTGGAAAATCCCATGGATGGAGGAGCTTGGTGCAGGCTACTGTCCATGGGGTCGCAAGAGTCCCTAATTCAGTTAAGTTTTTATTAATCAGCTAAATGATAGAGAAACACCTACTTGAAGCTGAAAACTGTGCTGTACTTAATACATTGGAGGAGTACTGTAAATGCTGTCCTTGAGTACATTGGAGAAGTCTATTTAATAAAATTAATTGTGATCTAAAAGTAGAGAAACTTATGCTTGGGTTAAGGAACAGACCAACAATTTTTCAAGTCTGTTCATTTTTAGAAAAGGGAAAACTGATGAGATTCAAGATATTGGGTGACAGCAATAACCAAATTTTGCTTTGGGACAAAAATGAAGGTAGAGTTAGTGAAGAAATATGAAATTAAGAGGTAAGTGCTCTAACACTGTAAAATGGAGATCTGTTTTCATGTGGAAGGGATGGAAATGATATTAGAAAACAGAAACAATAAAAGGTATCAAGAAAAAGACAAGGTAGCAAGTGTTTTAGGACAGCAATGGATGATGTGGAAGTAGGAAAGAGAAAACTATATTGAAAAATGAGATGGAGAAAAATCTAAGTATTGGAGAAAATGCTAAATATTGAATGAAGTCTGAAGACTGATTAAATACAAAGAAATATGGTGCATTAGCATTAGACCTTAAAAAATCAATTACTTGTTGCTAACTATTGAAAAATCTGCCTCTGACCTCTTAAACATTTAACATCCCACATCATCAGGGTTCACACATTGATACATTCGACATAAAGCTTCCTTATAGAGAAAAGAGAAAAAGTCATATTTACTGATGGCCCGGTATGCAAAACAGTTTGAAGAAGTCGAATGACTTGGTCTTACACCCAGCTCTGTCAACACTGCCACATCCCAGAGCCTTGAAATTCACAATACCACGTCTTCCCAGCAGGGGATTCAAAAACAGAAAAAGGCCCTCTGTATCAACAGGTACCCTACAAAGAAACATTTCCCAATTTTACTACTTAGATGAGCAGACCTCTCCAGAAATCCAACTGGTAAATGGTTTAGGATTTGTAATCCTTCCATTCTCATGGCAACTACTCAGCTCTGCAGCTGTAGCACCAAAACAGTGGGACACAATATGTGAATAAATGGACATGGTTGTGTGCTTCCTAGCTGGCACTAGTGGTAAAGGACCCACCAGCCAACGCAGGAGGTTAAGAGATGCGAGATCGATCTCACACGGATCAGAAAGATCCCCTGGAGGAGGGCATGGCAACCTGCTCCAGTATTCTTGCCTAGAGAATTCCATGGACAGAGGAGACTGGCGGGTTACAGTCCATAGGGTTACAAAGCGTTGGATGTGACTGAAGTGATTTAGCATGCACGTGCATGTTTTTCCAAAAACTTTACACAATGGGCAACAGGCTAGAACAAGGTAGATCAGATAATGATTTTGAGGACCCTAGTTAGGCTTCTCACTGGCATGTGCCTTCTCAAAAAGAGGAAGTGAAGAATAATACTAGTGATTAAAATGGAAGGAATTTAAAACAGAATAATTAAGTAGTGGTGCCTAAGCCTTATAATAGGTAAACAACGTCCCAAATTCTTCCTTCTCAGAGTAGAATATGCATACATATGCTTGGGAAATATACATACATATTCTTGTGCATAAACCAGAGCATCTAAAAAAACTTAAAAATAAAATGAAAAACTTCTTAAAACATGCCTCCCTCAAAGTGAGTTCAGAGTGATTTTTCCTGGTTAGACGCTTCACCTTAATATAAAAAATGCTTCTGATCAAAAAGACAGTGACTCCTGAGGAAGTCAAGTGATCAGGGACTGCCAGGGCAGCCCCATGCACAGGAGATGCTATCAATCCTCACTAACTCCGTGGAAGGGAAGATTTAGAAAGTGTCTGCGAGGCTAAGCCAAACAAATGGACTTGAAGTGATCACAAATCTGGTGATGATAGAAATTGAAAATGTTAACTTCACACATTATTGGGAAATGACACATAAAACATAGTCCTAATGAAAACTAGTATCTTATCATTGAAAAGATTTAAAAGGAAAAAAACCTGGAAAAATCCAAGGCTCATTTCATATTCAGAGAGCCAGTGGAGGGTAAAAAAGAAAAGTTAAAACCAGAAAGGACGCCAAGACCCCAGTCTTCCAGGGTCTGACCAGAGAACCTGTTATATAAAGAGACACAGGGGCCAGCCCAAAGAGACAAAACAAAGGAAACTGCATTTGTTAAGTTCTTACTAAACGCCAGGCACTTGTATTTTAAATTTGTTGTCTCCTTTGATCTTTTCAACAATCCTTGGAAATTATAAGTATTATTGTCATCACTTTATTTTTATTTTTTTTCAGTGTATAGGACTTACACATATTTTATTATATTTATATGTTCAGTTCAGTTCAGTTGCTCAGTTGTGTCTGACTCTTCTGACCCCATGAACCGCAGCACACCAGGCCTCCCTGTCCATCACCAACAACCGGAGTTCACCCAAACCCATGTCCATCGAGTTGGTAATGCCATCAAACCAGCTCATCCTCTGTAGTCCCCTTCTTCTCCTGCCCTCAATCTTTCCCAGCATCAGGGTCTTTTCCAATTAGTCAGCTATTCGCATCAGGTAGCCCAAGTGCTGGAACTTTGGCTTCAACATTAGTCCTTCCAATGAACGCCCAGGGCTGATCTCCTTTAGAATGGACTGGTTGGATCTCCTCACAGTCCAAGGGACTCTCAAGAGTCTTCTCCAACACCACACTTCAAAAGCATCAATTCTTTGGTGCTCAGCTTTCTTTATAGTCTAACTCTCACAT
>SJYW01053321.1:429751-460044 GCA_006410735.1 Raphicerus campestris | reverse complement strand
CTCCTCAGAGTCTAATCAGAAAAGGCCTGCATACTTGCCCTTGGCTTCAGCCAGTGACTGGTCTAATCTTTAGATCAGAATGGTTCTACCATGATAGCTTATCAAAGAGGAAGGGTTTCCATGGTAACCAGTGAGCTAACCTAACATCAATTCCCCCTACAACTGGTCACCTTCCTCTCCCCTCCCTTCGTAGGACTCCTGCCATGTCTTACCTGCTGTCCATTGCACAGGGTGAGATCTCATTCCAGGACCTTGCTTCATGCATGTAAGATCCCCCATCCACTAACCGCTGATGAATCTGTCACTGACTCTGAGTTCTTTCTTCTGTCTTGAGACTGGGCAAATATAGGGTGTGCAGGCCTCCTGGGTACAGTCCAACACATATACTTAACAAACTTAACATCTTGGTATTCTGATAAGAGTATAAATTTCTTAGGGAAACTTCATTCCTAGTTTTTCAGGTTTTCACAGATGACAATGACAAGTTAGTTTCTTCCCAGAATTTAGACTTCTACAAACCCTTCTTAGATCCAAGGGACTTGAGCAAAAGCAGTTCTGAAGAACAGCTGGTCATTGTCAGATTCAATTAGGAATTATTTTCCTGAAGTCCATACACCATAGACTAACTTTCAAATGCTAAACATTTTCTGAGTTGATAAAGAAGCACATTTTACTCAGGAGAGGGGTTCACAGTTCTTACCAGATTTTCAAAGAGACTGATCATTTTGGCAAGAGTTAAAAACCACTGGGCTAAAGCTCCTTTCATCTCTAACTCTAAGACTACTAAAGAGCTACTCCTGGGGGGCAAAAGGGTAAAAGGCTCTGTGTGTATGTGTGTGTGTGTGTTTCGTGTGTGTGTGTGTACAAGGGTAGGTGACCAGACAGAACTTTATAAGACCCTTCATGGATGAGCCTTCGAGACTTACCCCTTCCAAACTCCAGGTACATTGATTGTAATACCATGAATGCCCATGTTTTCTTTTGTTCAAAGTCTTTGTACATGCTGTCTATACAACCTGAAACCCCATTTCCTCTTGTTCACGTTGCCTTATTCCTCCCTTTACCCTAATAGTCACTAGTTTTAATGATGCTAGTTTGGAGGTTACTCTTTCCTGAAAACCTTTTCTCATACAACCTATCCTGAAGTCAGTGCCCTTCAAGTGTGCTCCCATAACACCTTTATTAATTATTCCTTCACTGAGCCATTCATTTACTGGACATTTATTAATCATGATAATTCTATGTTAAAAAAGAGTTCTAAGAAATATTCTGGGAGTTGGGGACAGCAGTAAATACGTCCTCCCTTCACCAAATTCACATCTACTTAGGTCATCAGAATGTGATCTTATTTGGATATATGGTCATTGCAGATATAATTAGTAAGGTCTGACTGGATAAAATGGCCTTAAATCCCATAACTGGGGTCTTTATAAGAAGGGAGAATGTGCAGTTACAGACAAGGAAGAAATCCACATAAATGAACACCAGAGTTATACTGCTTGAAGCCAAGGAACATGTGGAGAAGCTAGAAGACTCAAGGAAGGACTCTTCCCTAGAGACTTCAGAGGGACTACAGCCCTTCATCTTCTTGAGTTCAGAGTTTTGGCCTAGAAAACTGAGAGAGAAAAATAATCTGCTTTTTAAAACTTCTTGAAAGTGAAGTCACTCAGTCGTGTCCGACTCTTTGCGACCCCATGGACTGTAGCCCACCAGGCTCCTCCGTCCATGGGATTCTCCAGGCAAGAGTACTGGAATGGGTTGCCATTTCCTTCTCCAGGGCATCTTCCCAACCCAGGGACCGAACCCAGGTCTCCTGCATTGCAGGAGGTAAATAGTCAAAGCAGCCCAGGGAAACTAAGTCAGGGATACAATATTAACGAGATACACACGGTTTCTGTCTTCAGATAGTTACGCCCGCACGTGGAGGTGCTTATCCGACAGTATTACTGGCATCTGCCTGAGGCAGCACCAGGCAATATCATGAGGGTCAGACGGCTCATCAGTGTATATCCCACTTGAGTCTTGTTCACATGAAAAGAAGCTGGGAAAAGTACTTGTTGGATGAAGGGATTTGAAAATGAACAGAAGACAACCAATTCTGTGAACACTACAGCTCATATGGTAAGAAAATAATATTAGAAGATAAAGTGGGTAGTGGAGATCATTCTGTAGAACAGAAGGGGAAAGAAAAAGAAGAAAAATGAAAGTTACTTTCAGAAAGATGGAAGAAGTGTTAAAATGTGATCTCAGATGGAAGGAAATAAAGATAAGCCAACCTCTTGAGGAAAGTCTAACACTTATGCAAGTGCTCCATGGTGAGGGAGACAATCACCCATGAGCACCTGAGGTTTCCTGGAGGTGAAGAGCATCAACACATTCAACCTAAATATCCATTAGCAGGGGAATGGATAAAGAAGATGTGGTACATAAATACAATTAAATATTACTCGGTCATCAATAAGAACGAAATCGTGCCATTTGCAGCAACATGGATGGACCTAGAGATTAGCATACTAAGTGAAGTAAGTCAGACAGAGAAAGACAAATAACATACGATATCACTTATATGTGAAATCTAAAAAAAATGATACAAATGAGCTTACAAACCAGAAACTGACTCACAGACATAGAAAACAAATTTATGGTTACCAAAGGGGAAAGGTAAGGGGGGAATAAATTAGGAATTTGGGAATAATATATACACATTGCTATATATAAAACACATATACTACAGAGGCTACTGTATAATACAGGAAACCATACTCAATATTTTGGAAAAACCTATAAGAGAAAAGAATCTGAATAAGAAAGTATATGTATATATGTGTGCATCACTGAGCCATTTTTCTGTTACCCTTGAAATGAACACAACATTGTAAATCAGCTATACTTCAATAACAATTAATTACTTAAAAAGACACATTCAGGGTGTCCACAATCTCAGGGAGATGGGGAAACTCAGCTGCCATCACTGCTACTGTCATTTTGTTGATTATACAGCACAATTAACAAGTATATCTAATTCATTGATTGTCAGAGTAGACAGTTTCCTTTAACCAAATATTAGCCTTAAAAAATGTTGCCAATATCATTCTAATTCATGAATTTTCTAATTCTGCACTTGGCATATAGGATTATGGAACATTAACAATGAAAGAGAATTTAATGATACTTTGGTAGAGGTAGCTCTTTTTACAGTCAAAGAAACTGATATCCAGCAATGCTACTGACTCCAGTATCATTAATGAATGTTTTCATTTATTATGCCTGCATGAAATTCATGCAGGAACATATATGCAAGTATAGCAGAAAGTGAAGAAGAACTAAAGAGCCTATTGATGAAAGTGAAAGAGCAGAGTGAAAGAGTTGACTTAAATCTCAACATTCAGAAAACTAAGATCATGGCCTCTGATGCCATCACTTCATGGGAAATAGATGGGGAAACACTGGAAACAGTGGCTGACTTTATTTTTCTGGGCTCTAAGATCACTGCAGATGGTGATTGCAGCCATGACATTAAAAGACACTTACTCCTTGGAAGGAAAATTATGACCAACCAAGACAGCATATTCAAAAGCAGAGACATTACTTTGTCAACAAAGGTCCATCTAGTCAGGGCTATGGTTTTTCCAGTGGTCATGTATGGATGTGAGAGTTGGACTATAAAGAAAGCTGAGCACAGGAGAATTGATGCTTTTGAACTGTGGTGTTAGAGAAGACTCTTGAGAGTCCCTTGAACTGCAAGGAGATCCAACCAGTCCATCCTAAAGGAGATCAGTCCTGGGTGTTCATTGGTAGGACTGATGTTGAAGCTGAAACTCCAATACTTTGGCCACCTGATGCGAAGAGTTGACTCGTTGGAAAAGACCCTGATACTGAGAAAGATTGAGGGCAGGAGGAGAAGGGGACAACAGAGGATGAGATGGTTGGATGGCATCACTGACCCAATGGACACAGGTTTGGGTAAACTCCAGGAGTTGGTGATGGACAGGGAGGCCTGGTGTGCTATGGTTCGTGGGGTCAGAACGAGTCGGACATGACTGAGCAAATGAACTGACCTGATAGATAACAATCTCAGTGATATGAAATGGGGATCAAGGCTGTCACTCCAGGGGTCTATTGTATCTTGAGTTGAGCCAGTTCTGATCTGGAAAGTGAAGTCGCTCAGTTGTGTCCAACTCTTTGAGACCCCATGGACTGTAGCCTACTAGGCTCCTCTGTCCATGGGATTTCTCAGGCAATAGTCCTGGAGTAGTTTGCCACTGCCTTCTCCTGGGGATCTTTCCAAACCAGTGGTTGAACCTGGGTCTCCCACATTGTAGACAGACGCTTTACCGTCTGAGCCACCAGGAAAGCTTCTGATCTGGAAGCAGTCCTTTTTCAGAGCATGTGCTCAGTCAAGTGGAATGAACAGACTATGAATGTGATGGAAAAAGAGAAGTAGTGAAAGAGTGAAAATAAGCTAAGTTCAGTTCAGTCACTCAGTCACGTCTAACTCTTCATGACCCCATGAATCACAGCATGCCAGGCCTCCCTGTTTATCACCAACACCCAGAGTTTACTCAAACTCATGTCCGTCGAGCTGGTGATGCCATCCAGCAAGCTCAGGCTCTAGTAAAATGGTAAAGTGTCTGAGAGTTGGCTACTTATTACATGTAAAAGTTTCTTGAAAACTTGATTATTACCAAAGTATTCACCTTTGATTCATGTTTCTATTGTAATAGCTCAATTAATTCTGAAGGACTGTTATCTGCTCCAATTTGCATAGTCAATGGTTTTAAAAATCAAAGTCACATAGGAATTAAAAATATTTTTAAATTTAGTTTTATTAATAATTAGTTTTATTAATTTATTAATTTTTAAAATTTAGTTTTGTTAATTAATTAGTTTATTAATAATTTTATTCATAGTCTAAAGAGACCAGATTAAAGGCAGGCTTTAAATCCAATGATGAAAAGATGAGAGAGAAAATTACAACCACTTTATTGTAAACTTTCTTTTCTTAAGTTTAGATAAACTTTTAATAAAGAAGGCAGTGCAGTGTGAAAGATGCTGAGAAAGGGGGAACAGGTAAAAAAGTTCTCCACATAAATTGAGCAGTTTTTAATATGGGAAATTTTTTCTACATAGAGAGCATAGCAAATATATTTCTAAGAAAAGTCAAAGGAGAAAATATTTGTACATTGTGTTTAGAATACGAGAGTGATGAATTTCCATTACATTTCCAACAAAACAATATCACTGGCAAACTTTTTAACTTTTGCCATTATTTTTTGTTCTGTAACATTTAACCTGATATTTCTCTGTAACTGATATTTGTTTTTTTTTCCCCATTTTAAGCATTGATAGTATATCAGACACATCAAATGCTTGTTTCAATTTAGTTTAATAATATGATGTACTTATTTTTTTTCTCTTTGGGTCACAAAGAGTATATTTTTGTATCTATTTTATATCAAGCACTATATATTTTGTGTAAAAAATGAGCTTTTGTATTTTTGCTGACTTCTAGTAAACACTGTTACATGAAACATAGACAAAAATCAGAAATCACTGGTAAGGAATCTCCTTGAAACCAAGAGACTAACATTTAGTTCAGTTCAGTTCAGTCACTCAGTCATGTCCGACTCGTTGCGACCCCATGAACTTGCACTCCAGGCCTCCTTGTTCATCACCGTCTCTCGTAGTTCACTCAAACTCACGTCCATTGAGTCAGTGATGCCATCCAGCCATCTCATCCTCTGCCGTCCCCTTCTCCTCCTGCCCCCAATCCCTCCCAATATCAGAGTCTTTTCCAATGAGTCAACTCTTCACATGAGGTGGCCAAAATACTGGAGTTTCAGCTTTAGCATCATTCCTTCCAAAGAAATCCCAGGGCTGATCTCTTTCAGAATGGACTGGTTGGATCTCCTTGCAGTACAAGGGACTCTCAAGAGTCTTCTCCAACACTACAGTTCAAAACCATCAATTCTTCAGCGCTCAGTTTTCTTCACAGTCCAACTCTTACATCCATACATGACCACTGGAAAAATCATAGCCTTGACTAGACGGACCTTTGTTGGCAAAGAAATGTCTCTGCTTTTGAATATGCTGTCTAGGTTGGTCATAACTTTCCTTCCAAGAAGTAAGTGTATTTTAATTTCATGGCTGCAATCACCATCTGCAGTGATTTTGGAGCCCCCCCACCCCAAATGCCCAAAAACTTATATGCAGAGAAACTCTGGGCTGGAAGAAGCACAAGCTGGAATCAAGATTGCCAGAAGAAATATCAATAACCTCAGATATGCAGATGACACCACACTTATGGCAGAAAGTGAAGTGGAACTAAAAAGCCTCTTGATGAAAGTGAAAGAAGAGAGTGAAAAAGTTGACTTAAAGCTCAACATTCAGAAAATGAAGATCATGGCATCTGTTCGCATCACTTCATGGGAAATAGATGGGGAAACAGTGGAAACAGTGTCAGACTAATATTAGAAGGAGATTTTTGTATTTTTGTTTATGTTTTTAATACCAATGAAGATTTATACTTAAAGAGATTACTAGCAACTATTTAATATCCACCCACGTTTTTAGCCAAAAAGTGAGCTATTCTGTCTTGCTGAATGTCAGTCCTTCTGATCACTTGACACTGAAAACTCTTCTACTACAATGTGACAGAGTATAAGAGTAAAATCATTGTCGTCACAAAGGAGAGTTTTCACACCTAGTGAAATAACATTTCCTATTGGAGAAATAACCAACTGATGACTTTTCAAAGGTGGTCCTGGCCTATTTTGAAGAAAACATATTTTCAGAGAAGGAAGCATAAAATACTTATGCCCATGTTAATTTTGAATTATACTATTAAAAACAAGATGTCTGGATCTGCCAAAAGGAAATAATCTTTTGTGTTCTATACAACATTTTTAAAGTTACTTTTTCTGCATAAGGTCTCAAAAATAAAAATTCTTAAGTATTCATTCAAACCACTTTAGCATTTTTAAGTGAATTCAATTCTAGGAAAAGTTTTAAATTAAAGTAGGAAGTACTTGGTTTTGGCAGGCTTTTTTTTTTTTTTTTTTTCAGTACTAAAAAAAGAAATTCCATTTGATAGCATTCTTGGCTAGTGTCTAGAGAAGGCTGAGATTTCCAGATGATGAATAATGCTATTGCATTGCCTTCAGCCCAAATTTCCAAGATTTCAGTTCATGCAGATTTTGGGTGGCCATAGGTTTCTTTCCAGGTGGAAAGTAATAAGCACAATTGACAATGCTGCCATCTCTTATAGAGAAAAACTGATAATAGTAAACAAATTAAATAGTACTCAGATACCTTTTATCACACAATTTGGAGAGAACAGAACTAATTTCCCTAGTCTGGGATGTGATCTTTTATATTTGTTGCTATGTAAACATGTGTTAGTCACTCAGTTATGTCTGATTTTTTTTGCAATCTAATGGACTGTAGCCCACCAGACTTCTTTGTCCATGAAATTCTCCAGTCAAGAATACTGGAGTGGGTAGCCATTCTTTTCTCCAAGGATAGTAACCTGGGTCTCCTGTACTACAGGCAGATTCTTTACACCCTGAGCCACCAAGGAAGCCCTGTTGTTGTGTGAGGGTCCTTAATAAATATTTGTTTAATCAAAACCAAGGAGAATACATCTGCTAAGATAAGCTTGTAATTTCCTCTAAAGTAAAATAATTGCCCAGTATGTTTACTTGTACAGCTACAGGGAAACAATTCTTTGGCCACATGATGTGAAAAGCCTACAAATTAGAAAAGACCCTGATGCTGGGAAAGATTGAGGGCGAGAAGAGAAGGGGATGGCAGAGTATGAGATGGTTGGATGGGATCATCTACTTAATGGACATGAGTTTCAGAAACCTCCAGGAGACAGTGAAGGACAGGACGGCCTGGAGTGCTGCAGTCCATGGGGTTGCAAAGAGTTGGACACAACTGAGAGACTGAACAACAATAAATAGGGAAACAAAATTTAATAATATTCAAATATGCATTTTTACTTAAAGAAGGAAAATTCTCACTCAGTTCAGTCGCTCAGTTGTGTCTAACCCTTTGCAACCCCATGGACTGCAGCGTGCCAGACTTTCCTGTCCATCACCAACTCCTAGCGCTTGCACAGGAGTCCATTGAGCTGGTGATGCCATCCAAATATCTCATTTTCTGTTGTCCCCTTCTCCTTCTGCCTGCAGTCTTACCCAGCATCAGAGTCTTTTCCAATGAGTCAGTAATTCACATCAGGTGGCCCAAATATTAGGGTTTCAGCTTCAGCATCAGTCCTTCCAAATGAATATTCAAGATTGATTTCCCTTAGGATTGACTGGTTTGATCTCCTTGAAGTCCTAGGGACTCTCAAGAGTCTTCTCCAACACTGCAGTTCAAAACCATCAATCCTTCAGTGCTCAGCTTTTTTATAGTCCAACTCTCACATCCATACATGACTACTGGAAAAACTACCACTTTGACTATACAGACTTTTGTCAGCAAAGTAAGGTCTATGATTTTTACTATGCTGCATAGGTTGGTGATAGCTTTTCTTCCAAGAAGCAAATGTCATTTAATTTAATGGCAGCAGTCATCATCTGCAGTGATTTGGGAGGCCCAAAAAATAGTCTTTCATGTTTTCCATTGTTTTCCCATCTATATGATATGAAGTGACTGGACCAGATGGCACAATCTTAGTTTTCTGAATGTTGAGTTTTAAGCCAACTTTTTCACTCTCCTCTTTCACTTTCATCAGGAGGCTCTTTAGCTCTTCTTTGCTTTCTGCCATAAGGATGGTGTCATCTGCATATCTGGGGTTATTTTTATTGCTCCCGCAATCTTGATTAAAGCTTTTGCTTCATCCAGTCTGGCATTTTGCGTGATGTACTCTGCAAATAAGTTAAACAAGCAGGATGACAATATACACCCTTGACATACTCCTTTCCCCTGATTAGAACCAGTCTGTTGTTCCATGTCCAGTTCTAACTGTTGCTTCCTGACCTGCATACATATTTCTCAGGAGGCAGGTCAGGTGGTCTAATATTCCTAACTCTTTCAGAATTTTCCACAGTTTGTTGTGATCCACATAGTCAAAGGCTTTAGTGTAGTCAATGAAGCAAATGTTTTCCTGGAATTTTCTTGCTTTTTTGATGATCCAACGGATGTTGGCAATTTGATCTCTGATTCCTCTGCTTTTCTAAATCCAGATTGAACATCTGGAAGTTCATGGTTCTTGTACTGCTGAAGCCTGGCGTGGAGGATTTTGAGCATTACTTTACTAGAGTATGAGATGTGTGAAATTATGCAGTAGCTTGAACATTCTTTGGCATTTCCTTTCTTTGGGATTGGAATGAAAACTGGCCTTTTCCAGTCTTGTGGCTACTGCCGAGTATTCCAAATTTGCTGGCATATTGGGTGCAGCACTTTCACAGCATCATCTTTTAGGACTTGAAATAGCTCAACTGGAATTTCATCACCTCCACTAGCTTTGCTTGTAGTGATGCTTCCTAAGGCCGACCTGACTTCACATTCCAGGATGTCTGGCTCTAGATAAGTGATCACACACCATCATGATTATCTGGGTCATGAAGATCTTTTTTGTATACTCCTTCTGTGTGTTCTTGCCACCTCTTCTTAATATCTTCAGCTTCTGTTAAGTCCATACCACTTCTGTCCTTTATTGTGCCCTTCTTTGTATGAAATGTTCCCTTGTTATCTCTAATTTTCTTGAAGAGCTCTCTAGTCTTTCCCAGGCTATTGCCTTCCTCTATTTCTTTGCACCGATCACCGATCACCGGGGAAGGTTTTCTTATCTCTCCTTGCTATTCTTTGTAACTCTGCATTCAATTGGATATATCTTTCCTTATCTCCTTTGCCTTTTGCTTCTCTTCTTTTCTTAGCTATTTGTAAGTCCTCCTCAGACAGCCATTTTGCCTTTTTGCATTTCTTTTTTTGGGGGGATGGTCTTGATCACTGCCTCCTTTACAATGTCATGGACCTCCGTCCATAGTTTTTCAAGCACTCTATTAGATCTAATCCCTTGGATCTACCTGCCAGTTCCACTGAATAATCATAAGGGATTTGATTTAGGTCATAGCTGAATGGTCTAGTGGTTTTCCATACTTTCTTCAATTTAAATCTGAATTTTCCAATAAGGAGTTCATGATCTGAGCCACAGTTAGCTCCTGGTCTTGTTTTTGCTGACTGTATAGGGCTTCACAATCTTTGGCTGCAAATAATATAGTCAATCTGATTTCAATATTGACTATCTGGTGATGTCCATGTGTAGAGTCTTCTCTTGTTTTGGTGGAAGAGGGTGTTTGCTATGACCAGTGTATTCTTTTGGCAAAACTCTATT
Source organism: Raphicerus campestris (assembly GCA_006410735.1). NCBI lineage: Eukaryota > Metazoa > Chordata > Mammalia > Artiodactyla > Bovidae > Raphicerus > Raphicerus campestris. Next base: position 449,702 of record SJYW01053321.1, on the reverse strand, counting down.
AGTGTTGGCAAAACTCCTTTGCCCTGCTTCATTCTGTACTCCAAGGCCAAACTTGCCTGCTACTCCAGGTATCTCTTGACTTCCTACTTTACATTCCAGTCCCCTATGATGAAAAGGACACCTTTTTTGGTGTTAGTTCTAAAATGTCTTATAGGTCCTCATAGAATTGTTCAACTTTAGCTTCTTCAGTGTTACTGGTTGGTGCATAGACTTGGATTACTGTGATATTGAATGGTTTGCCTTGGAAACAAACGGAGATCATTCTATCATTTTTGAGATTACATCCAAATACTGCATTTTGGACTCTTTTGCTGACTATTAGGGCTACTCCATTTCTTCTAAAGGATTCTTGCCCACAAAAGTAAATATAATGGTCATCTGAATTAAATTTGCTCATTCTAGTCCATTTATTTCACTGATTCCTAAAATGTCAGTGTTCACTTTTGCCATCTCCTGTTTGACCACTTCCAATTTACCTTGAAGGAAATTGGAAGGAAGGAAATTGGAAAGAAGGAAAATTCTAGATAATATTAAAATTATGTATTTAGCTATGTGATTAAATTAAACATATAAGTTCAAAATTAGTCATCCTTTTAAATTATTGATTTACTAGTAATATTGAACATTAGTAACTTAGCCATTTAACTTAACATATAAATTACAAAACATCTGAATTCTAAGACCTTAGTGACTGGCTGCTCAGAAAATATTCAGAGACTGAAAGTAAATGTGTAAGTAGATACCTCTTAGAAAAGGCTTGTGAAAAACCTTAGCATTCTGATTAACATGCTTGCAATAGGGTACCCAAAGAATTTTTATGACTGGACCATAATCATATTGTACTTACTAAGAGTCCACATTACATATTACATAAGTTAGGAACTGTCTTTGGCTGCTAGTTTAGAGTCCGGAAATAGCAGTGACCTACTAAAGTCGAAGAAGTCTGGAGGTAGGCAGTTCAGCACTGAAAAGGCAGTTTCATGGAATAAACTGCCACCTATGCTCTTTCAGTCTCTCTGCTTCAGCTTCAGTATAGCATGAGATGTCCATGCTCAAGGTACCCAACCTGTTCAAGATGGTGTCAATAACCCATTTCTCAGTTACCAAACAGAATTTTCCAGAAGTCCCACCCAAGAACTTCTGCTTGTTTCTCTACAAATGAGATGAGAAAGTGTACCTATCTACATGGCAGCAATGGAGATGCAGACATAGAGAACAGAGTTTTGGACACAGTAGGGGAGCTAAAAGGTGAGATGAGTGGCTCTGAAACGTGTATGCATGAGTGCATGCTAAGTCCCTTCAGTCATGGCCACCTCTTTGTCACCCAAAGGACTGCATGCCAGGCTCCTCTGTCCCTAGGACTGCCCAGGCAAGAATGCTGGAGTAGGTTGCCATGCCCTGTTCCAAGGGATCTTTCCAACCCAGGGATCGAACCCACGTCTCTTATGTCTCCTGCATTGGCAGGTGGGTTCTTCACCACTGGCAGCACCTGGGAAGTCTAGCATTGAAACATATACATTACCATATGTAAACTAGATAGCCAGTGGGAATTTACTATATGACACAGGGAACCCGAAGCCAGTGCTCTGTGCCAAACTATAGGGGTGGGATGGGGAGGGAAGTGGGAAGGGGGTTTAAGAGGGAGCAGACACATGCTAACTCCTTGGAAGGAAAGTTATGACCAACCAAGACAGCATGTTAAAAAGCAGAGACATTACTTTGTCAACAAAGGTCCATCTAGTCAGGGCTATGGTTTTTCTAATAGTCATGTATGGATGTGAGAGTTGGACTCTAAAGAAAGCTGAGCTCAGAAGAATTGATGCTTTTGAACTGTAGTGTTGGAGAAGACTCTTGAGAGTCCCCTGGACTGCAAGGAGATCCAACTAATCCATCCTAAAGGAAATCAGTCCTGGTGTTCATTGGAAGGACTGATGTTGAAGCTGAAACTCCAATATTTTGGCCCCCTGATGTGAAGAGCTGCCTCATTTGAAAAGACTCTGATGTTGGGAAAGACTGAGGGCAGGAGGAGAAGGGGACGACAAAGGATGAGATGGTTAGATGGCATCACCTACTCAATAGACATGGGTTTTGGTAAACTCTGGGAGTTGGTGATGGACAGGGAGGCCTGATGGGTTGCAATTCATGGGGTTGCAAACAGCTGGACATGACTGAGCTACTGAACTGAACTGAGACATATGTATACCTATGGCTGATTCATGTTGATATTTGGAAGATATTGTAAAGTAATTATCCTCTAATTAAAATAAAAATTTTAAAAATGAAAATGTACTTTTTCCTTTTTAAGCTGGGCACATCAACCAAGTTTTCTCTTACCAAAGAAAAAGGGAGAATGGAAAATCTTCAGATACTATCTAATAAGTTAAATATCCCTAAGGCCAAATATAAGCCAGATACTTTAATTTTCTGGTTTTTTTTTTTTTTCAGCATCATTCTACCTTCTCTGTTCAGAGAACAAATAGATACTATTACAGAGCAATCAAAGTGCATAATTCAGTTTAAACTGGAGAATTGGCATAATGTGTTCAACTCTTTGTGTCCCCATGGACTGTAGCCCACTAGGCTCCTCTGTTCATGGGATTTTTCAAGCAAGAATACTGAAGTGGGTTGCCATTCCCTTCTCCAGAGATCTTCCCAACTCAGGGATTAAACTCGGGCCTCCTGCATTGCCGGTGGATTCTTTACCATCTCAGCCACCAGGGAATCTGCAATGACATATTTAAATAAGCCCAAATATATTTCAATGAACTCTGAAAAGAATTTAGCTTTATGTGGCATCATTAACAACAATACTCAGAAAAATGTCAAAGTAAATTTGCATTGATAGATGAAAACTGTTACATTTAAAACACATTCATAAGGATGTTCACACTAACAATTATGAACTTTATGCTCTTGGTTGGGCTTCCCTCAAAGCTCAGTTGGTAAAGAATCCACCTGCAATGCAGGAAATCCTGGTTCAATTTCTGGGTCAGGAGGATCCCCTGGAGAAGGAACAGGCTACACACTCCAGTACTCTTGGACTTCCCTTGTGGCTCAGCTGGTAAAGAATCCACCTGCAATGCGGGAGACCTGGGTTCGATCCCTGGGTTGGTAAGATCCCCTGGAGAAGGGAAAGGCTGCCCAATCCAGTATTCTGGCCTAGAGAATTCCATGGACTGTATAGTCGATGTGGTTGCAAAGAGGCACAACTGAATAGATTTTCACTTTCATTTTCAAATGTCCTTGGCTGGAATAGCTGTTGCTGACTCATGATACAAATATTTACTGAATTTTCTACTTGACTCTGAATCCATGACTTCTATCTTCACACAACCATAGGGTATTAGAATTTCTGCTCTATTTTGTAAGTAAATGTTGACTTTGACTATTAATAAAGTCCTGTTTATATTTTAGCCACTTTATAAAGAGAGAAAAATTGTCAAGAATCTATTAAGTGCTTGTTGGAGGAAAAGGCTTTATACAAAAATGATTATTATCAGATCTAGCTGAACAGATATAAATATTGTATTGCAATATGGCATTCCGGTATAGATACAATGTTGTTATGATATTAAGTACAGTGTTTAGAAATTCAGAATAAGCTGATATTTTGTTCCTGAGAAGCAATCACTTTTTTTTAATTGGGATGTAATTGCTTTACAATGTTGTGTTAGCTTCTGCTGTACAACAAAGTGAATCAGTTATTTGTGTACATATATCCTTTTCCTCTTGAGCCTCTTTCCCACAGCCTCTAGGTCATCACAGAACACTGAGCTGAGCTTCCTGTTCTATACACCAGCTTCCTGTTAGCTATCTACTTTACACACAGTAGTGTATATATGTGTCAATGCTACTCTCTCAATTCATCCTATCTGCTCCTTTGTATTCAATATGAGCATGAAATTACAGTGAAATTTTATAGTGTTTAAATCAGTCCATTCTTTCCAGAAATATTTCTAAGCTGAAAATTTTATAGGTTATAATACATAGATGATAAGCTACAATTACTAAATAAAATTTTAGATGCACAGCAAAAGTCTTCATTGAAATAAGAAGAGCCAGCCAGTTTCCTCTGTCCATGGGATTCTCCAGGCCACAATACTGAAGTGGTTAGCCATTCTCTTCTGCAGGGGATCCTCTCAAACCAGGGATTGAACCCAGGTATCCTGTGTTGCAAGCAGATTCTTTACCATGTGAGTCACCAGGGGAGCCTTATGTTTTCCAAGTTTGTGTATAAGTTCAACTTAAATTTGCTCAAGTTACATACATATGCTTGCTGTAATTTCCAGATAAGGAGGAAACACCTGTGAAGAGCTTACAAATCAATTGTACTCACATAATCTGTACATAAACTGCCTTTATTTAAACAGGGTTTCAGTTATTTTCTGGCATGCAGACTGTACCCTCAGTTCAGCTCAGTTCAGTCGCTCAGTCGTGTCCAACTCTTTGCGACCCCATGAATCGCAGCATGCCAGGCCTCCCTGTCCATCACCATCTCTCCGAGTTCACTCAGACTCGCATCCATCGAGTCAGTGATGCCATCCAGCCATCTCATCCTCTATCGTCCCCTTCTCCTCCTGCCCCCAATCCCTCCCAGCATCAGAGTCTTTTCCAATGAGTCAACTCTTCTCATGAGGTGGCCAAAGTACTGGAGTTTCAGCTTTAGCATCATTCCTTCCAAAGAAATCCCAGGGCTGATCTCCTTCAGAATGGACTGGTTGGATCTCCTTGCAGTCTAAGGGACTCTCAAAAGTCTTCTCCAACACCACAGTTCAAAGGCATCAATTCTTCGGTGTACCTTAGGCAACTTTATTTCTATGAGATAGAGTGCAATTTCAATAACTATTAAAACTGAACTAATTTGTTTCACTTGTACATAATATGCATATTCAGTTCAGTTCAGTTCACTTGCTCAGTTGTGTCCAACTCTTTGTGACCTCATGGACTGCAGCATGCCAGACCTCCCTGTCCATCACCAACTCCTGGAGTTTACTCAAACTCATGTCCATTGAGTTGGTGATGCCATCCAACCATCTCACCCTCTGTCATCCCCTTCTCCTCCCACCCTCAATCTTTCCCAGCATCAGAACCATTTCCAAGGAGTCAGTTCTTTGCATCAGGTGGCCAAAGTATTGGAGTTTTACCTTCAACATCAGTCCTTCCAATGAACACCCAGGACTGATTTTCTTTCGGATGGACTGGTTGGATCTCCTTGAAGTCCAAGGGACTCTCAAGAGTCTTCTCCAACACCACAGTTCAAAAGCATCAATTCTTTGACACTCAGCTTTCTATTTAGTCCAACTCTCACATCCATAGATGACCACTGGAAAAAACATAGCTTTGACTAGATGCGCCTTTGTTGGCAACATAATGTCTCTGCTTTTTAATATGCTGTCTAGGTTGGTCATAGCTTTTCTTCCAAGGAGAAAGCATCTTTTAATTTCATGGCTGCAGTCACCATCTGCAGTGATTTTGGAGCCCGCCCAATATAAAGTCTGTAACTGTTTCCATTGTTTCCCCATCTATTTGCCATGAAGTGATGGGACCAGATGCTGTAATCTTAAGTTTTCTGAATGTTGAGCTTTAAGCCAGCTTTTTCACTCTGCTCTTTCACTTTTGTAATATGCATATTACATAATGTTAAATAAATTGCAAGGATTAGGATTGTATAGCAATAGTATTACTGCATTGCTATAAGGTGCTTAATGATACATTCTAAAAATATAAAATTTTTAATTATTAAAAAGTATAGAAATTCATACTTAATTTCAAATGAAAACAACAATTCAAACGAGAATAAGAAAGTGACAGTCATTGGAATCTCTCTAACCCAAAGTATAACAAGGGATCACATTTTGGTACATATCCTTCCAAACTTTTCAGATAGATATAGCTTTGATTTTCTTAAAGTGTATAATGTCTTGCGTATCTAAGACTGTCTCTGTGTTCCCTTTATATGGCAACGTTGAGAAGCATTTCACCTGGATATAGAAGTCTGTTTGTGTAAACTTTATTCTGTCAAAACTATGCAGACAGTACTTCATCACCAGACGGAGATAAAACAAACATTTTTCTGTGCTCCTCTTGTTGAAAGTAACCATTTTTTTAATTATTTCCTGCATCAATTATTTCATGATTTAAATATATATATAGAATATATATCTTGAAACAAAACAAGCAAGTAAATGAATATAATGGACTGTATTTATATGTACATCTTTTCTTATTATTTGGCTCAGAATTGCACTTAATAAATAAGCTATTCAATAAGTAAACATTTCCTTCAGTGCAGTAAAGTTTCCTTCATCTATATCATTGACTATTGCATGTCTTCTGGTTTCTTCCTCCAGAATCCTCATAAATGTGTATTATCTTTAACTTTTTCTTTTTCCTCCCTTGTGATTCAAGCTGGACTTAGAAAAGGCAGAGGAACCGAGATCAAATTGACCACATCCATTGGATCATAGAAAAAGCAAGAGAATTCCAGAAAAACACCTACTTCTACTTCATTGACTATGCTAAAGCTTTTGACTGTGTGGATCACAAGAAACTGTGAAAAATTCTTCAAGAGATGAGAATACCAGACCACCTTACCTGCTTCCTGAGAAATCTGTATGCAGGTCAAGAAGCAACAGATAGAACTGGACATGGAACAATGGACTGGATCCAAATTGGGAAAGGAGTACATCAAGCTGCATATTGTCACCTTGCTTATTTAACTTACATGCAGAGTACATCATGCAAAATGCCAGGCTGGATGAAGCACAAGCTGGAATCAAGATTGGGGGAGAAATATCAATAACCTCAGATATGCAGATGACACCACCTTATGGCAGAAAGTGAAGAAGAACTAAAGAGCCTCTTAATGAATGTGAAAGAGAGTGAAAAAGTTGGCTTAAAACTCAACATTCAAAAAATGGAGATCATGACATCCATTCCCATCACGTCAAGGCAAATAGATGGGAAAACAATGGAAACAGTAATGGACTTTATTTCCTTGGGCTCTAAAATCACTGCAGATGGTGACTGCAGCCATGAAATTCAGACACTTGCTCCTTGGAAGAAAAGCTATAACCAATGTAGGCAGCATATTAAAAACCAGAGGCATTACTTTGCTGACAAAATCCATCTAGTCAAAGTTATGGTTTTTCCAGTAGTCATGTTTGGATATGAGAGTTGGACCATGAAGAAAGCTGAGTACCAAAGAATTGATGCTTTTGAACTGTGCTGTTGGGGAAGACTCTTGAGAGTCTCTTGAACTGCGAGGAGATCCAACCAGTCAATCCTAAAGGAAATCAACCCTGAATATTCATTGGAAGGACTAATATTGAGGCTGAAGCTCCAATACTTTGGCCACCTGAAGTGAAGAACTGACTCCTTGGAAATGGTCCTGATGCTGGAGAAGACTGAGAGCAGGAGAAGAAGGGGATGATAGNGACTAATGTTGAGGCTGAAGCTCCAATACTTTGGCCACCTGAAGTGAAGAACTGACTCCTTGGAAATGGTCCTGATGCTGGAGAAGACTGAGAGCAGGAGAAGAAGGGGAGATAGCGGATGAGATGGTTGGATACCATCACTGACTCTATGGACATAAGTTTGAGCAAGCCCCGGGGGTTGGTCATGGACAGGGAGGCCTGTTGTGCTGTAGTTCATGGGGTCACAAAGAGTCAGACACGACTTAGAGACTGAACTGACCTGATGACTGATTCAAAAATTTGTAGCATTGCTTCTTTTTCTTAATTAATTCTAGAATGGACTTGAATACTGATATTTTAAGACTTCTTTGCATTCTTGTCTCATTCAAAATCTTGTTGAAACTCTGACTTCATATTAAATTGTTTCTCCCATTGATCTCCTTAGTTTCATGCCCTACTACATCATTTTGGATGTATCTAGCAACTCTCAAATTTTCTTCTTTTTCTGGCTGAAAAGCTTTCTATGTACTATTTTATTAGTTTTTAAACTTTTTATTTTATATTGGACTATAGCCAATTAAAAATGTTGTGATGGTGTCAGGTGCACAGCAAAGGGACTCAACTATACATATACATGTATCCATTCTCCCCAGGTCTCCTCCCATTCAGGCTACCACATAACATTGAACGGAGTTCCCTGTGATGTACAGTAGGAGCTTGAGTGTTTACAGCAATAGCTTTTTCTCCCTCGTATTATAGTTATTGAAATTGTCTGCAGTTTGTTATTTCCCGATTCTCATAAGTCAGATTAGCAGAATTAGACACAAAAAATTAATTCACAAAGGAGATCTAAATTCTCTAAATCTGTAAAATTTATTCTGGCTCTTGTGGCAGGTTAACAATGACGCTTCTAATCTGTCAAACTTCTGAGATGGACATTTGAGATGATATCAAACTTCTGAGATGATATCGCTTATAGGTTTTAAATATATATGATTAGAATATGCACTATTACTAGTTGTGAAATATTTTGATTTTCTCACACAAAATGGACTATATAAGCACCAATTATAATGAATATGCAGGAAAAGCTGATAATCTGAAGACCCGTATAGTCATGCAAGCTGTTAAACATTTTGAATTCACTGTATTTTATCAAGTCTAAGGTGAACATTTTCTTCCATATTTGAACATCTCTGAAATGGGCTGAATTGTATAATTACTGGTGGAGGTTGTGATGTGGTTGTCACTCATTACATTTTCTTACACATCCTGAGAAAAAGCTACAGAATATTCCATTGTAGAAAAATAGCAGAAATCACAGTGGGATATACTCACAAAAATGCTGTAGTACTCATTCTCTGGGTGACACAGATGATGACGTGTGAGAAAACATGAAAATTGATGACTATGTTGAAAATGACTCAGAAGACTGAGATTCTCAACCTAAATAATTTGTGAATATGCCTTAACCAATTAATTGTTTTTTATGTATGCAAAGAAGTGATAAATAATTTAAAATCTAAATTTTCATATGTCTGAAAAACTCTTTCAATGGGGCATTCTAATTAATGAGAAAGGATAGTGAATTTAATCAGTGGCAAGTTTTTTTTTTAGTTGTGCATAAAATAATGGAATGCTCTATTAAGCATTAAACTAGATAAAAAATAATAAAATAATAGCATCTTGTTCTCACCCAGATATTTAAAACAAAATGAAAATTCATCCAGGCATTGTTGTAAACTCAATAACTTGAAATTAATTTAAAGTTAATGAAATATTCCTTCAAAAAGAAGCTTGCAAAAGGGATTTAAGGCACTTAGGAGTTTGTAATCTTTAAGTCCTTGTTCAGTGAAACAAAAATTTTAATGCACAGATTTGCACACAAAGGCAAATATGACAACAACAATAATGAAAACACCTTGCAAAACCATCCAGGAAAAAAGTATGTCCTTCCATAGGAAAACAACAAGACCAAGATACAATGAACACATAATCTGGTAAGAGTAGAAAATTGAGTATAGAACACAAATTTGATAGCAAAGTAAAATATTCCAATAAGAGAAATCATCACTTTAATCTAGANATGAATATGCAGGAAAAGCTGATAATCTGAAGACCCGTATAGTCATGCAAGCTGTTAAACATTTTGAATTCACTGTATTTTATCAAGTCTAAGGTGAACATTTTCTTCCATATTTGAACATCTCTGAAATGGGCTGAATTGTATAATTACTGGTGGAGGTTGTGATGTGGTTGTCACTCATTACATTTTCTTACACATCCTGAGAAAAAGCTACAGAATATTCCATTGTAGAAAAATAGCAGAAATCACAGTGGGATATACTCACAAAAATGCTGTAGTACTCATTCTCTGGGTGACACAGATGATGACGTGTGAGAAAACATGAAAATTGATGACTATGTTGAAAATGACTCAGAAGACTGAGATTCTCAACCTAAATAATTTGTGAATATGCCTTAACCAATTAATTGTTTTTTATGTATGCAAAGAAGTGATAAATAATTTAAAATCTAAATTTTCATATGTCTGAAAAACTCTTTCAATGGGGCATTCTAATTAATGAGAAAGGATAGTGAATTTAATCAGTGGCAAGTTTTTTTTTTAGTTGTGCATAAAATAATGGAATGCTCTATTAAGCATTAAACTAGATAAAAAATAATAAAATAATAGCATCTTGTTCTCACCCAGATATTTAAAACAAAATGAAAATTCATCCAGGCATTGTTGTAAACTCAATAACTTGAAATTAATTTAAAGTTAATGAAATATTCCTTCAAAAAGAAGCTTGCAAAAGGGATTTAAGGCACTTAGGAGTTTGTAATCTTTAAGTCCTTGTTCAGTGAAACAAAAATTTTAATGCACAGATTTGCACACAAAGGCAAATATGACAACAACAATAATGAAAACACCTTGCAAAACCATCCAGGAAAAAAGTATGTCCTTCCATAGGAAAACAACAAGACCAAGATACAATGAACACATAATCTGGTAAGAGTAGAAAATTGAGTATAGAACACAAATTTGATAGCAAAGTAAAATATTCCAATAAGAGAAATCATCACTTTAATCTAGAATTTCCCATTCAAGTTTGATAAAAACAACATTTCGGAGGGGCTGATCCAATCATACAGTCTTTACTGTATAGGAAGTACTAATCAAAAAAAGTATTTAGCTGTTTCCATTACCCTTGTGTTAGAAATCAGCCTTTATGAATCCATGGAGGAATCTGGAGAACTTGTATGAAGAGTTGATAGAACACAGCTTTGCCCTCAAACTTGATGAGGAGAGCAGAGTGAGATTTGGCCACTGGAAGAAAAGTTATGACCAACCTAGATAGCATATTCAAAAGCAGAGACATTACTTTGCTGACTAAGGTCCGTCTGGTCAAGGCTATGGTTTTTCCAGTAGTCATGTATGGATGTGAGAGTTGGACTATGAAGAAGGCTGAGCACCGAAGAATTGATGCTTTTAAACTGTGGTGTTGGAGAAGACTCTTGAGAGTCCCTTGGACTGCAAGGAGATCCAACCAGTCCATTCTGAAGGAGATCAACCCTGGGATTTCTTTGGAAGGAATGATACTAAAGCTGAAATTCCAGTACTTTGGCCACCTCATGAGAAGAGCTGACTCATTGGAAAAGACTCTGATGCTGTGAGGGATTGGGGGCAGGAGGAGAAGGGGACGATAGAGGATGAGATGGCTGAACGGCATCACCAACTCGATGGATGTGAGTCTGAGTGAACTCTGGGAGTTGGTGATGGACAGGGAGGCCTGGCGTGCTGCGATTCATGGGGTCGCAAAGAGTCAGACACGACAGCAACTGAACTGAACTGAAACCCTTGAAGTAAATCATGGATATAAGGTACGTGGCATTAAAGAAAATATGAGTTAGCCATTCTTGTGAATATGTTTTTTTCCCTTAAGCAAATTAAGTAATTGCATTAAAAATGAAAATGTGTCCTAGTTAATTTTTGTAGCCAAATTGATTTTAAATTTATGTAAATTGAGATATGCAGAATAATAATGAAAAATATAATGTAGGCACATCATTGCCTATTGGATGGCGCGGCCATAGAGTAGCTGCCCATTATCACAGAAGAGATACCAGGCACACAGTCACATTACCATCTATCAACAGCAAAACCTCACTAGCAAATACGGTCAAATTTAAAAATCTGACCTTTAGTTTCACAGTAGAGTGCAATTAGTCTGCAATGGCACATGTAACTAAAAGAAAATATTTAATCATTTTGTACATTTAAATAATTGCAAATCTGCAGATTCAAACTCTGTGGGTTCTCAGGTAGACATGGAAAATTATAATTTTAGAAAAAAAATTGAACTTTTTTTTATCATTACAGTCTTCTATCAATTTTTTTTTGTTGTTTTNGGCTGAAGCTCCAATACTTTGGCCACCTGAAGTGAAGAACTGACTCCTTGGAAATGGTCCTGATGCTGGAGAAGACTGAGAGCAGGAGAAGAAGGGGAGATAGCGGATGAGATGGTTGGATACCATCACTGACTCTATGGACATAAGTTTGAGCAAGCCCCGGGGGTTGGTCATGGACAGGGAGGCCTGTTGTGCTGTAGTTCATGGGGTCACAAAGAGTCAGACACGACTTAGAGACTGAACTGACCTGATGACTGATTCAAAAATTTGTAGCATTGCTTCTTTTTCTTAATTAATTCTAGAATGGACTTGAATACTGATATTTTAAGACTTCTTTGCATTCTTGTCTCATTCAAAATCTTGTTGAAACTCTGACTTCATATTAAATTGTTTCTCCCATTGATCTCCTTAGTTTCATGCCCTACTACATCATTTTGGATGTATCTAGCAACTCTCAAATTTTCTTCTTTTTCTGGCTGAAAAGCTTTCTATGTACTATTTTATTAGTTTTTAAACTTTTTATTTTATATTGGACTATAGCCAATTAAAAATGTTGTGATGGTGTCAGGTGCACAGCAAAGGGACTCAACTATACATATACATGTATCCATTCTCCCCAGGTCTCCTCCCATTCAGGCTACCACATAACATTGAACGGAGTTCCCTGTGATGTACAGTAGGAGCTTGAGTGTTTACAGCAATAGCTTTTTCTCCCTCGTATTATAGTTATTGAAATTGTCTGCAGTTTGTTATTTCCCGATTCTCATAAGTCAGATTAGCAGAATTAGACACAAAAAATTAATTCACAAAGGAGATCTAAATTCTCTAAATCTGTAAAATTTATTCTGGCTCTTGTGGCAGGTTAACAATGACGCTTCTAATCTGTCAAACTTCTGAGATGGACATTTGAGATGATATCAAACTTCTGAGATGATATTGCTTATAGGTTTTAAATATATATAATTAGAATATGCACTATTACTAGTTGTGAAATATTTTGATTTTCTCACACAAAATGGACTATATAAGCACCAATTATAATGAATATGCAGGAAAAGCTGATAATCTGAAGACCCGTATAGTCATGCAAGCTGTTAAACATTTTGAATTCACTGTATTTTATCAAGTCTAAGGTGAACATTTTCTTCCATATTTGAACATCTCTGAAATGGGCTGAATTGTATAATTACTGGTGGAGGTTGTGATGTGGTTGTCACTCATTACATTTTCTTACACATCCTGAGAAAAAGCTACAGAATATTCCATTGTAGAAAAATAGCAGAAATCACAGTGGGATATACTCACAAAAATGCTGTAGTACTCATTCTCTGGGTGACACAGATGATGACGTGTGAGAAAACATGAAAATTGATGACTATGTTGAAAATGACTCAGAAGACTGAGATTCTCAACCTAAATAATTTGTGAATATGCCTTAACCAATTAATTGTTTTTTATGTATGCAAAGAAGTGATAAATAATTTAAAATCTAAATTTTCATATGTCTGAAAAACTCTTTCAATGGGGCATTCTAATTAATGAGAAAGGATAGTGAATTTAATCAGTGGCAAGTTTTTTTTTTAGTTGTGCATAAAATAATGGAATGCTCTATTAAGCATTAAACTAGATAAAAAATAATAAAATAATAGCATCTTGTTCTCACCCAGATATTTAAAACAAAATGAAAATTCATCCAGGCATTGTTGTAAACTCAATAACTTGAAATTAATTTAAAGTTAATGAAATATTCCTTCAAAAAGAAGCTTGCAAAAGGGATTTAAGGCACTTAGGAGTTTGTAATCTTTAAGTCCTTGTTCAGTGAAACAAAAATTTTAATGCACAGATTTGCACACAAAGGCAAATATGACAACAACAATAATGAAAACACCTTGCAAAACCATCCAGGAAAAAAGTATGTCCTTCCATAGGAAAACAACAAGACCAAGATACAATGAACACATAATCTGGTAAGAGTAGAAAATTGAGTATAGAACACAAATTTGATAGCAAAGTAAAATATTCCAATAAGAGAAATCATCACTTTAATCTAGAATTTCCCATTCAAGTTTGATAAAAACAACATTTCGGAGGGGCTGATCCAATCATACAGTCTTTACTGTATAGGAAGTACTAATCAAAAAAAGTATTTAGCTGTTTCCATTACCCTTGTGTTAGAAATCAGCCTTTATGAATCCATGGAGGAATCTGGAGAACTTGTATGAAGAGTTGATAGAACACAGCTTTGCCCTCAAACTTGATGAGGAGAGCAGAGTGAGATTTGGCCACTGGAAGAAAAGTTATGACCAACCTAGATAGCATATTCAAAAGCAGAGACATTACTTTGCTGACTAAGGTCCGTCTGGTCAAGGCTATGGTTTTTCCAGTAGTCATGTATGGATGTGAGAGTTGGACTATGAAGAAGGCTGAGCACCGAAGAATTGATGCTTTTAAACTGTGGTGTTGGAGAAGACTCTTGAGAGTCCCTTGGACTGCAAGGAGATCCAACCAGTCCATTCTGAAGGAGATCAACCCTGGGATTTCTTTGGAAGGAATGATACTAAAGCTGAAATTCCAGTACTTTGGCCACCTCATGAGAAGAGCTGACTCATTGGAAAAGACTCTGATGCTGTGAGGGATTGGGGGCAGGAGGAGAAGGGGACGATAGAGGATGAGATGGCTGAACGGCATCACCAACTCGATGGATGTGAGTCTGAGTGAACTCTGGGAGTTGGTGATGGACAGGGAGGCCTGGCGTGCTGCGATTCATGGGGTCGCAAAGAGTCAGACACGACAGCAACTGAACTGAACTGAAACCCTTGAAGTAAATCATGGATATAAGGTACGTGGCATTAAAGAAAATATGAGTTAGCCATTCTTGTGAATATGTTTTTTTCCCTTAAGCAAATTAAGTAATTGCATTAAAAATGAAAATGTGTCCTAGTTAATTTTTTGTAGCCAAATTGATTTTAAATTTATGTAAATTGAGATATGCAGAATAATAATGAAAAATATAATGTAGGCACATCATTGCCTATTGGATGGCGCGGCCATAGAGTAGCTGCCCATTATCACAGAAGAGATACCAGGCACACAGTCACATTACCATCTATCAACAGCAAAACCTCACTAGCAAATACGGTCAAATTTAAAAATCTGACCTTTAGTTTCACAGTAGAGTGCAATTAGTCTGCAATGGCACATGTAACTAAAAGAAAATATTTAATCATTTTGTACATTTAAATAATTGCAAATCTGCAGATTCAAACTCTGTGGGTTCTCAGGTAGACATGGAAAATTATAATTTTAGAAAAAAAATTGAACTTTTTTTTATCATTACAGTCTTCTATCAATTTTTTTTTGTTGTTTTTCTTCTTTACTTCGTGTACTCAAAGTATATTTGAGGAGAGGCTGCCATAAAACTTGCTCCATCTCTATTTTCTTTCTGCTGGCAAAGGCCATCTGAGGTCCACAGAGGAGAAGTAGGGAAAGGCAACACAGATTCATTCATTGCACATTGACTAGGAGTCATTAAAGCAAAGCATTCACATTATCTCTAAATTATCGCTGGCAAAGCTGGTGATGTACTTTTGTGCTATATAAGCAGTAGCAATGGAAACTTCATTTTGTTGTTAAATTAGAATATGATATCCTAAGAACTGAATGTTTTCTGCACTAAATCCTATATAATTCCTTTTGATTTATTTTATTTTATTCATTATCTATCCATCTATCTATCATCTCTTCCTTCTAATAGTGCATTACATACACAGCCTTATACATACATTTTCAGACAAAATCTAAAGAGTAGCTAAATAAAATTCATTAAAAAATCCTCCCTCTTTTTTGCACTTATTTTAAAATATTAAATTTATTTCTTAATGACTCATACTTCCACATGGCTCAAAGATCATAATTACACAAAACATATTCATTAAGATGTCTCAGAGCTACCCTGATCTATCATCCTAAATCCTTCAGTCCTGTCATAGGTAAAAAATTAAACATTTTTTGGAAACAATTTCAGAATTATAGAAGAGTTACAAAAATATTACATTTAATTCCTACGTTCCTTCTTCCAGTTTCCCCTTATGTTAACACCTAACAATCAGGGGACATTTATCAAAACTGAGAAATTATGTGACATGTCTTCTTTGTCTCCTAACTCTATAGTACATTTTTAATTTATTTTATGGCAGTATATTTAATTGACATTGTTGCATTAATTTCTGCTCTACAGCAAATTGATTCAGTTATATATTCTTTTTCATACTCTTTTCTGCTATGGTTTATCCCAGAATATTAAATATAGTTTCCTAAGCTACACAGCAGGACCTTGCTACTTATCCATTCTAGGTAAATATAATAGATTGCATATGCTAATCCCAAACTTCCAATTCATCCCTTTCCTCATCTTCCTTTATCCTTGGTAACCACTAATGTGTTGTCTATGTTTTGTAGATATATATGTTTTGTATCATGTTTTAGATTCCACATGTAAGTGATATCATAAGATATTTGTCTTTTTCTGACTTTCTTGACTTAGTATGATAATCTCTAGGTCCATTGATGTTGCTGCAAAATGGCGTTTGTTTCATTCTTTTTCATAACTGTGTAGTATTCCATTATGTACTTGTACCACATCTTCTTTATCCATTCATCTATTGATGGACTTTTAGGTTGTGGCCATTGTAAATAGTTACTGCAATGAGTATTGGAGTGCATGTTTATTTTTGAATTATGTATAGTTTTCTCTGGATATATGCCCAGAAGTGGAATTGCTGGGTCATATGTTAATTCTATTTTTCGTTTTCTGAAGGCCCCCCATACTGTTTTTCATAGTGGATGCACATATTTACAGTCCTACCAACAATGTAGGGGGGGTTCTTTTTTGTACACCCTCTTATAACAGTTATTTTAAAGTCCTTTCCTGCTTACTCTAATATCTGCATTGTGGATGGATTTACTTCTACTGTTTTAATTTTCTAGTTACTATTCCTGGTCACATTTTTATTATCCCTGTGCATATATCATTTTAATATTATAATCAGGTATTTTAAATAAATGGATTCTAGAGGCACCCCACTTCAGTACTCTTGCCTGGAAAATCCCATGGACAGAGGAGCCTGGTGGGCTGCAGTCCATGGGGTTGCTAGGAGTTGGACATGACTGAGTGACTTCACTTTCACTTTTCACTTTCATGCATTGGAGAAGGAAATTGCAACCCACTCCAGTGTTCTTGCCTGGAGAATCACAAGGATGGGGGAGCCTGGTGGGCTGCTGTCTATGGGGTCGCACAGAGTTGGTCACGACTGAAGCGACTTAGCAGCAGCAGTAGCAGAGGCTTCAGATGACATGATTTTTCCCAGAGAGCATTCATTCTTTCCTAAGTTAGGCAGAATGCATGGAGAACTGACTCCACTGACCAGTCAGACATTGAACTGAGTCCCTGCCAATTTGTAACTAGATTTAGTCCATTTGTGATGTGACAGAGGATGGGATGGCTGGATGGCATTACTGACTCGATGGACGTGAGTCTGAGTGAACTCCGGGAGTTGGTGATGGACAGGGAGGCCTGGCATGCTGCAATTCATGGGGTCGCAAAGAGTCGGACACGACTGAGCTACTGAACTGAACTGAACTGAACTGGTGATGCATCCTGTTCGCTGAGTCTTGCCATCCTAGCCTTCTGCTTGAGAGCCTGGAAAGTCTCTGTGTCTTCTGAATCCTCAATCTATGTATATTGAAGGCCTTCCATTCCCTCAAGAGAGCTTTTCTTCTAAGCACACCAAATGGGTGGATTTCAAATTGCCTGTTTGAATTTTCCTACTCACCTCTTGGTCTCCGTTTTATTGCAACACATAGCAAAGGTCCACAAAGAAGGCTGGCCATACATTTGGGGCACTTCTAGACTCAAAGCTGTCATAGTGGCCCCAGTGACTATCTAAAGCTTTGCTTCTCTTTCCCAGTAGAATCCTTCTTCCTGTACTAAGTGTAAACTATAGCCTGTGTCCAGAACCACAGATGCCTCAAGGAAATATAACAGCAATCATTGACAGCTCTAGGCAATGCATTTTCTTCCCTGGGATTCTAGTTTGCCTAATTCTTCCTGCCGCCACCACATTTCAGTCTTTCCAGTTGCTATATTCAGAATGTTCACCTATCATGGCATACATTTTATTCAGTAGCAGAGTCCATTTTTCAGTATTTCTGAACTTGGAAGGAATTCAAATTCGTTTCTATAAGACGATTGAAGCTGTAAAATGTAGTCTTCAGAAAGTATTAATGATTGTGTTTTCCACATTGTGGAGAAAGTCTGTCTACAGTGAAACAGATGAAAAAAGTCAACACAGACAAGAACCAACAGAAAAAGGAGAGTCCTGGTGGTGTCTGGGGTGTGGATTGTTCCTAAGGTTCGGCTGCATTCCTTCCTGGTCCAAGGTGGCTGGTGGCTCAATTCCTCTCTCGATTTTTGAGGGCCCAGCTCTCCTTGAAATAAGTTCTCTCTTTTGATTTAGTTGCAATTAAATTGGTTTTATATCACTTGTAGGAAGTGCATGAATTAATACTATATTTCATGCTATTAAATGTTAACACAAATTATGTTTTTATTGTCATTATTTTAAGCTTCTATTTTTAAAAGTTTACCCTATGATTTCCTATTTTGCAATAATGATAATAACTGTGACATCATAATGCTTTCAATATGCTTACCAGATATAATTTCTCATCCTTTTCGAACGTGATGCTTCTAATATTCAGGGTCCTTGGAACTCACATAACCAAACATGTTTGAAGTGTATATAAAGCAAGAAGAAATAAGATTTGATATAGATAACACACTTATGGTTATCAGGGGGAAAGGGGTGGAAAGAGTAATATAGTGGGAAATTGGGATTGATATATACACACCATTATATATAAAATAGTTAATTAATACAGACCTAAAGTATAGCACAGGGAACTCCTCTCAAAACTTTGTAATGGCCCAGGTGGGAAAAGAATCTAAAAAAGAGTGGATATATGTGTATGTGTAACTAATTCACTTTGCTGTAGAGCAGAAACTAACACAACATTGTAAATCAACCATACTCCAATAAAAATTTAAAAACAAAAAATAAAATAAAGAAGTGAGATCCTCCTCATGGGAGGAGCTTTTCCATGTATAAAGGGCAGAATTTTTAGTCCTTCGAAATCTAGATTCATTTTGTTTACATTCCTGATTTGGACAAGTTCTTATTAGATGAACTTGCTAAACTGCTGATTTCTAGGTGAAAAGATCTCTTTTAAAGAACTTTTATCTGAATAATTTTCTCTCAAGGAAAAGGCCTCTGTTTTTTTAAGTCCTTGACCCACTGATGGAAAACAAAAAAGACAACTGTATTCAACAGACAGGACAAGAGAAAAATAAAAGCAATTTAATTTTTAAGTTTATTTTTCTGATATTTACACCTGTCTCTTATACACATCTAGATGTGTATAAGAGACAGACCACATGGACTGTAGCCTGCCACGCTCCTCTGTCCATGGAATTTTCCAGGCAAGAATACTGAAGTGTGTTGCCATTTCCTTCTCCAGGGCACCTCCTGATTCAACATCAAACCCATGTCTCTTGTGTCTCCTGCATTGGCAGGCGAGTTCTTTACCACTGAGGCCCCTGGGAAGACCATACAACAGCCTCAGGGTTGCTAAAGCAACTGCTCACCCTGAAGCAACAGACAAAAACATGTGCGTCATTATTTGCTCTATTAGCTCAGTGTTACTGGGGGGAAAAGTCATCAGCACATTGAAAGATCAGACACTCATACAGTCGCAATCCCTGTTGGAAAAGAATAACTTGTCTAATTTTAATCTGGCTCTCTACATCCTTGTGGATGGAATATTAAAAGCAGTGCTCTGTTTCTGCTTTTCCCAACCCCTGCTTCCATAGTCAGACTGCTAATCTCCCTGAGACCTTTCTTGCTGGAGCCGTCTGAGGTCCTGACAGTGTTCCCTGACCTCACGGTCCCAGGGGCATGTCCTTCCTTCCATTTCCCAACCTCAGAGTTTCAGCTGGGAGTGGAGGCTTGAATTAAGCACCTTTGAGAAGCACTTGAAACCCTGGAGCCTGAGCAGGGAGTTGCTTA
>SJYW01053321.1:395797-417430 GCA_006410735.1 Raphicerus campestris | reverse complement strand
GAGGTCAGAGCCTGGGGTTGGCTCTGCCTAGCTCTAGGCCTGCCCTGGGGGGGTTGGGGGGGGTTGCTGCGGTAGGTGGGAGTCTCATCAGGGATCTGATAAGAGCCTAGTAAGGCGGTGCGCGTGCCCGCGGCTGAGGGTGCGGGTCTAACCGGAGGGGCCGGCAGCAAGTTGGAGAGAAGAGAGAGGCAAGCACAGGGCACTCTCACCCCCATTCCAGCCGGAACTGAGGTGTCAGGGGGGTGGTTCGGATTGGGAGAGGGGCCAGGGGGTGGAAAGTGGAGAAGAAGGCGGTAGGACCTGGCGGGAGCTTCCTTGGCGGGGAGGGAACCGGGCGGGAGGATAGGAGGGAGGCAGAGAGAAAAGGGAAGGTGATGGGGCGCGGGCGTCGGCACTCGCCGAGCTGCAAGAGTTGCGCGGCTGTGGCGGACCGGACCTGGACTCTATAAAAGGAGCCCATCCGCTCCGCCACTCACACGGTCCTCCTGGACTGGCGCCCGCGCGTTCCTCGAGCTCCCCACCAGACACCTGCCCCTTCCCCGTGAGCCCTGGGCGCCAGGTTCCCCAGACCCGTGCGCCCGGCTGCCAGGCTCCGCGCGGTGCCCGGGGGACCGAGGTGGCGCGCCAGCCGCGCGGTGCGAGCAGCCGCAGCCCGAGCCCCCGAGTCCCTCCTCTGGCGACCCCCGTCTCCGCGGGGCAGCTCGCCGGAGCGGCCAGCGCGTGAAAAAGAAGGGAGGGCAGAGCTCTGGCGCGAGGCGCGGCGCCGCGCGGTGCCCAGATTTTACTCCACCCAGCTCGGGCGGTTGCGGCCGCCGCAGGAAACTGCCCCAGCCTGGGGAGGAGGGAGGGAATGCAAGACCCGGACTCCTCGCTGGCCTGCAAGCTCTGGTCTCGACAGCCAGCAAACTCCTGCGGGTCGAGTCTGCAGAACCTGGAGCGCCCGGGTTAGGAGACGCTCAGCCCCGACCAACTGGGGTAAGAGATCCCACCTTGCCAATGCTCCCTCCCCAAACCAGTCCAAGCTCTCCACTTTCTAGACGCCCGGGTGGGAGCCGGAGGGGACTGTGGCTCTTTGGACCAGTCCTTGGCAGCCCAAGACGGGGCGCGGCCGGAGACGCGGCGGCAGCGCCGCGTGCACTGGAGGTGCGGGGAACCGGCCAGCCGGCCAGCCTCGCCCTTGACCTCTCGCTTGATCTGGGAACCTGGGTGGAGGCGTAATTAAGAAACCTTTCAGGGAACGGACAGTCTCCTGGGGTGGACGAGACTGCGGTCTCCTCCGCGGTCCTCCCGTCCTCATCTTCGTGCGCTCCATGCCCCAGAGCTGCGCTCCGGGGCCACGGGCGAGGAGAGACATGGAGGCAGTGGCCGCTCAGTGTCCCCAGCCGCCGTCCGCGAGTTCCCAGACTGGGCTTTCTCAAGCCAACCTTTCGACCGGTCCCTCCCACAACTGCAGCGCCACCGAGGAGTACATTTACCAGGACTTCATCGCCCTGCCCTGGAAAGTAGTCGTGGTCCTGCTGCTGGCGCTCTTCACCTTGGCCACCACACTGTCCAACGCCTTTGTGATCGCCACTGTGTACCGGACACGGAAGCTGCATACCCCGGCCAACTACCTGATCGCCTCCTTGGCGGTCACCGACCTGCTCGTGTCCATCCTGGTGATGCCCATCAGCACCATGTACACGGTCTCGGGCCGTTGGACGCTGGGCCAGGTGGTCTGCGACTTCTGGCTGTCGTCGGACATCACCTGTTGCACAGCCTCCATTCTGCACCTCTGTGTCATCGCCCTGGACCGCTACTGGGCCATCACGGACGCCGTGGAGTACTCGGCGAAAAGGACTCCCAAGAGGGCCGCGGTCATGATAGCGCTGGTGTGGGTCTTCTCCATCTGCATCTCGCTACCGCCCTTCTTCTGGCGGCAGGCCAAAGCTGAGGCGATGTCGAACTGCGTGGTGAACACCGACCACGTCCTGTACACCGTCTACTCCACAGTGGGCGCTTTCTACTTCCCCACCCTGCTCCTCATCGCCCTGTATGGCCGCATCTACGTGGAAGCCCGCTCCCGGATTTTGAAACAGACGCCCAACAGAACCGGCAAGCGTCTGACCCGAGCCCAGCTGATTACCGACTCCCCCGGGTCCACGTCTTCGGTCACCTCGGTTAACTCGCGGGCTCCGGAGGTACCCAGCGAATCCGGGTCTCCTGTGTACGTGAACCAAGTCAAAGTGCGCGTCTCCGACGCCCTGCTGGAGAAGAAGAAACTCATGGCCGCTAGGGAGCGCAAAGCCACCAAGACCCTGGGGATCATTTTGGGCGCGTTCATCGTGTGTTGGCTGCCTTTCTTCATCATCTCCCTGGCCATCCCGATCTGCACATCCTGCTGGTTCCACCAGGCCATTTTTGACTTTTTCACGTGGCTGGGCTATCTCAACTCTCTCATCAACCCCATCATCTACACCATGTCCAACGAGGACTTCAAACAAGCTTTCCATAAACTGATAGGTTTCAGGTGCACGAACTGACTTGTTAATTACAGTGGGGTCGCCTAAGCCCCCCTCAGGGGACCATGCTGTGTCTGGTTCCACAGGTAGGTCGACTCTTCTTTCACTGTTACTGGGTCGGAACGAGGCTGTCTCTTTTGAGCAAGGGCTGTGGATCCTGAGAAAACCAGGACAGCCCTAAGAGAGCTCTAAAGGAGAATTGTTCAAACTAAGGATAGAGCTGCCTGGCTGAGGAGAAGGCTCACTTCCTCCCTGCAAACCGGTTTCAGCACTGACTCTTCAGCAGCCCATTGCAAGGGGGCTGCAACTTTCAGAAAACCAATGATGGAAAAGGGAGCCCTGCACTGCTCTGGTATCATGGATGAGGCCCTCTAGAACTAGAGGTACTTGTAGTTCTTGTCTGGAGCCTGTCTGAGACAGAGCTACATACAACCTGACAGTACTTGAACTAGACACTAACACTCTGTCTTTTGGGGAGAACTCTGTGTTCAGCTTCCTTTAAGAACAGTTGCTTTGGCATCCTTCAACCTTCATTCAGTTTTTGTTTATTTAAACTTGGTTGGAGAAACTTGTGGATTCCGTGTGGCTTGGATAGCACAGAGAAACCTTGAAGAGTTAACAGCAAAATTCTGATGTTAAGATTTCTATTTTTATTATAATTGAAATGATATGGGAGGGGTGGGTGAAAATGGGAGATAGGGAGTATTAAACGGAAAACCAACACCTATGGATTGTTTGTTTTCTGCAGATTTATAATTTTTTAATTCGTATGTAGTGATTGTCAAACCACACTCCTAACAACTCAGACAAATTGTTATGTGTGCTAGTGCCAAAGTCTGCAGATTGCTTTCTTTTTCCTCCTAGTTTCATGTACCTGTCATTTTACACATTTAAATCCCCAGAAATGGAGGATATGATGGGTGACTCAGCCCAAGCTGCTGCTATATTTCTTATTAATGCCACTGATGAAACTGATGAGATGATATAATTTGCAAGGTAAGTATTTTTAATCCCAATCGAGTGAGCTATGGAATTGAGTGAGATGAGATAGGAAGAGTTCTTATACAATGAAGGAATGGGTGGCAACAGGAGGATGTATATTTTGACTTGTAAAAAAAATCTTAAATGCATGAGACTTTTTTCTGCTAGTCATTTGCACTCTCCTTCCCATCTGTAATTCCTTTGTGTGCTAACATGAAAAGTAACCAAGAGAACTAGCTCCTTTCTCCAAGTTTTCAAAATAGTAAAACTCTTAAAACCCATGTTAAAGATAAAAACCTGTTTCTTTTCCCTTGCTATTGAAGTCTGAGTATGAACAAAATTATTAGAAAACAAGTAAGGGTTTTCAAGAAGCTTAGAGAAGCTAAAATTGAACCTGGTTCCTTGTGACTCATGGAACCAACCCTCAGACTTCCTGGGCACCCAGAAACTAACAAGCTTTTGAATCTTGGAAATTTGTCATTGACCTGATACTTCTACGAATATAATATCAATAGTGCTTTAAATTTATCTCTGTTTCAAATTTCAAAAATATTTAGTTGTTATCTCAAATTCACTCTGAGGACTCCCTAGTACAGGGCAAGATTACACACTAAAAGATGAAAAATGCATGCTCTAAATAAAATAGAGTAGCCCCAAAGGATTACCTGCACGGAAAACGAACGTGTCTGTGAAACATTTATTATGCCAAAGAAGATTCACAGTTTGTTCTTTAGAGAGCTTTCTGCAGTTGATACTTTTTGTCTGCAGAAGCAAGTTGTCTTTGTAAAATGGATTCACTCCCTGCTTGAAGCTTCCCAGTCCAGACTGTCAGACAATAGATGTATTGAGCTGAAGTACCCTGCTTCCCTGCTGTGCAGACCTTTACTCTGGCATAATGACTCTTGAAAATATCCTATTCAAAGGTTTACAGGTAAACTAAGTACAAAAGAAAATTTTGATCAACACTGACACCTGTCACTGGAGTAAGAGAAAATTTTAGGCATTAGATAATCGTATATTTTTGCTGTATCCCCAACGTCTGTTTGTTTTGTGTGACATTTCTCCTATGGAGAGATCTAGCTTACTACCGAGAGGACTGTGCATAGGGCACATAATTTATTTTTATGTTACTGTTTGTCTTTTGGTTAGGCATTTTCTTGGGCCTACGAAGCAATTAAGCCAACTTCTAGGAGCCTGAGAGAGCAAAATTAATTGAAGCCAATAGCCACTTACAAATGATTTCTTTATAGGGCATCTGCAATGATTTTGTCCTCACATTAACAAAATGTGGTCAATTTAGTCAAACGGGTTGTTTGCCATTTATAGATGACCTACCTAAATTTTTGCTTGACTCTTTTGCTGAATCAACTGGATTGGGGGCATATTGTTTGAAGTAGAAGCTTGCAAACCCTTGTAGTTATAAGAAATCTAGACTCCTCATCCAGCATTGCACATGGTTATGCAAAGTGTATTATTCATCCCAGGGGTATGTAGTTAAGACTGTTAAGCTTCTTTTCAGTTACTGCTGCCTATAGCATAGATTGTTTCATAAACTAAACATACGACTTTTTACAGAACATTATACGGGGGATGGAAATATTTAACTTACATAGAAATGAAAATATATTTTCATTGGCTGTGGTAGCAAATAACATTTTCCATATTGTTGAATTGCACAAATTTTCACAAAAATATATGAATGTATACTCATCCCCAAATGCCAATATTGTCTTGTGTTTCTAGGAATTTTAGAGTTTCCTTTTAAAAAAATGGACACTGTACCTATGAATGAACGGTTATTGACTTCAACAAATTTCCTACAGAACAATATTCTTCACTCTTCATATTATCTTAGTTTTATCTTCTTGATCCAGGAAACACTGGGTGGACTATAATTTACTCAAGCAGCAAAATCTCAGATTATGTGCATTTGATGGAGTTACTGTGACTGCAAATTGCCTTTTCCACCTTTCAAAAATGTGTAATTGAAAGTGAAATTTAGGAAATAATGAAATAAAAGTCCTTTTGTGTTCTACAATGCATTGGGGAGTAATTCTATGATTATGGAAAGATTGCTTCATGGGATTCTGGGTTGCCTTTAGGAGCCTGAGCCTTCAAGAGAGACTAATCGATGACTAATGATACTGTGGTGGACTGGCAAGTATGGCCACAATATGTGGGATTTAGTTTATGCCTGTAAGAAGAATTTAAAAGGAATTAGACACAGTCTGCAAAGAGTTTAAGTCAATTCCATGATCCCTGGAATTTTCCAGATCAGCATTCTTAGAAGGAATGTTTAGACTTCAGACTAGAGAATGAGATTCCAAGGCAGTACATGGACTTCAAATACAGAAAACAAAAGGAGAAGCTGAGTTAGAAGCAGGCTTGGGGAAGGGGCAGGGGCAGGAGTGGGTGGGGCCAGCAGAGACCTAAGAGGAGGAGACCAAGCATCAGAGTACAGGTAGAAAATAAAGCTTTTGGAATCAGAAAGCTCCAGGTTTGAATTGCAAATAGAGCATGTTATTGCTGTGTGATTCTCCTCAAATGCAGCCTACCTGCAATTTGTTGCAAAGGCTTAGCGCCTATACACATAGAGCATTTATCAAGATCCCTGACACTTTTTATCGCTCAGCAGATGGTACTTCCTCTCTAGCAGTTATTTTGTCATTGCCCTTTTTGTGGATGCAGGACACCTGCAGCAGAGAAAAACTTGAAGGCTTTTTGAGAGAGGCTGGACTGAAGAAAATCAAGCTAGCCCAAATGGAAGAAACGTGGCTAAACTAGAAGCAACTGAGGCTTGGAACTTTTCACGCTTATTCTCTGGGCTGGCAATGTGCAGCCAAGAGGCCCAAAGAGAGCAGGAGAGATGGTTTCGGGTGTCTCTCTTGGCCAAGAGGAAATTGCGAAATATTTCATTTCCTGTAGCATCCTCTCATTGATTTTTAAACCCTCTTTCCTCTTTCTTGTCTAGAGATTTCCAGTTGTTTTCTAGTGTCCAAAGGCCCTCACCACATTCATGTCTTCTCTGAGCATCTCATTTTCCACTTCTCTGCTTTTTTCTTACCTATGCAAAGCCGTGATAACTAATGATAAAAGGTTGTTCTCATACAGTTCTTATTTTAGCTGTAATTGACTGATTAGGCATTCCTGGGTTTTTATATTATAACCAAAGGGAATTTTTGGCTTCAATGAATGAAAAAAATTAAAAAAAACTTTCAACGTGGTGCATCTACTTGAGTTTTCAGATGAGAAGATGCTGGTAGGAAAAGGATGTGAGAAATGATGGCTCCAAATCTTTTCCCAAAACCTGTGCTTGAACGGTCCACCAGGGGGCAGAGCGCCTCTGAGTTGTGTGGAGGCCGGAGATGCTCAGTACTCAGAATCGGACTCCCTCTTCCTGGACACTGCAAAAGGTATCAGCTTTCCCAGGCTTCGTGAACATGGAGATCCATGAACCATGGAAGGTGGGGCTTATCATTTATTTTAAAATAGAAGCTTTTTCAGAGATGCAAATTCAGGCAGAGGATCCCTATAATAAAACTAAAGGTTTTCTTTATATTTACAAACTTATTTTCTTATTCTTCACTTAAAAAAAAAATGCTGCTGCAAAATTAGTGTTTTAAAACGTTGTGACCTTTGATTATTGTGCCATCGAGTGAAATCAGAGATTAGAATATAAAGAATTTACATACAAAATAGAGCTACTTACTTACTTAAACTTATCTTTTGTCATGATTTTTCACATCATAGTTTTCTTTTTTCCTTTCAAAATGTCATTGGCTTGAAGTTAATAGATCCATAGCTCAAAAGTAGAACACTACCATTTACCATTTAAAGAGAACATTGCCTTTTTTTTTTTTTTTTTTTGCACAGAAATAAGGTGTATTTATATGTCAGTTTTTCCCAGGAGGCAGACTTTCAAATCTGTGTAATTTTGGCATTTACTTTAAAAACAGGCATATATAAATGTGAGTACAGTCTTATGTATCACAAAATAAATTTCTGTGTCAGAAAACTGATCAGATATAATGAGACAGCCAGTGAGGTTATATCATTGCCATTTTCCTTAACTGTTACTCCCTACATTTTCACTGTCCCCAGTGGGGAGTTTTCTATGTGCCATTTCACACATCTGTCAGTTAAATAAGACTTTCAAAGTCAACATTCACATTTTAGGATTAAACTAGGATTTTCAGTGCTCCCTGAGAGAGACCTAGTACCTAGAATGGGGCCAGCTGACAGAGAGATAGTCTTAACACTATTCCTAGTTTAGTGTGTAAAAGAAAATGTCCATCTCTTTCTATTTGCACGTATTTCCAAAGATAGGAGAAAGAAAAAAAAAAAAGAACTCTTTTCAAAACAGCAAACTGGAAATCTATTTAACAAGAATGATCTTATAATATTTCTTGTACCTAAAGTGAACAGATGGCGATATAGCGAGCCATTTATGGNGCACGTATATAGGAGAAAGAAAAAAAAAAGAACTCTTTTCAAAACAGCAAACTGGAAATCTATTTAACAAGAATGATCTTATAATATTTCTTGTACCTAAAGTGAACAGATGGCGATATAGCGAGCCATTTATGGCAAATGCTTAAAAGAATCTACACATAGCTTGTTTAAATGATGCACAAAGGCATGACTCACATCCTCCCTGACACTGTGGGAACATTCCACACATTAGCCTCTGACTGGTCATCTCATGTTGGGATAACCAATTGAAATTTCAGGAGATCTCTTGCTCACAAATGTGGTGATGGGCTACAGTGATAAAGCAACCCACAAAGGGTAAGTTACTTGGTCCAGAGGCAGTGCCCAAGGTACTTTGGTCAACACACCTGATTGTCTCTTGCAACACTTACACGCTTGTGCTTACTCTCAGTCGTGTCTAACTCTGCAACACTATGGACTGTAGCCTGCCAAGCTCTTCTGTCCATAGGATTCTTCAGGCAAGAGTACTGGAGTGGTTTGCCATTTCCTCCACCAAGGAATCTTCCTGACCCAGGGATCGAACCCGCATCTCTTGCATCTCCTTATGTGCTAATCCAGTTTGGGAAAGTGAGTAAAGAGTCACAGATCACCCTGTGACTTGCCAGCCCACTCTTGGCTCATTGAATATTCTCAATGAGTTCAACACTAGGTTGGTCTACTTTTGTGGAGAAGCATTTGTGTAGTTCTTCATCTTTTTAACCCTATCTTGCCCAGCTTTAAGGTCCTGGAGTCCACTGTCTTTTCTCATTTTTCTCAGAGACTTTCTCCCAGAGTATAGCATGTTGGGATAATCACACACGGGGAGTTTAGAACTGGTTGGCCTGAAGCCCTTAACACTTGGTTGATTTAAAATGCAAGAGCAAGTGTTTGAAATCAGAAAAATGAGTTTAAATGCATTTTTGGCAACCATGAGCAAGTTGCTCTATAAATGTAATCTTACACACCTTTATGTTTGCAGGTAAAAGTTGAATGGGATAATGCAATTGTTTTCACCCTTTGCTCCATATTTCATTTATCAGGAGAACTTTAAAAAGAACTTTGTTCAGACCCTGTCTCAGACTAATTAAATTATGTTATCTGGAGTAAGGCCTGATAGTTTTATTTAAAACATTTTCTCTGGGTAATTCTAATGTGTGACCAGGGTGAGATCCACTGAGAAAATGTATACACAGCTCTTAGAGCCATGTTTGCACATGCAGGATCTTTGGGTGTGAAGGGGGCCCCTGAATAATATGGAAAGTCAAGTAGATTTGGCCTTTCACAGTTGTGCTTCTTAAAATTTAATGCTCATATGAATTACATGGGGGCTTGGTTAAAATGCAGATTCTGATTCAGTACATCTATGGAGCAGCCTGAGATGATGCATTTCCAGCAAGTGGTCAGGAAACACCAGTGATGTTCATCAATGGACCACACTTTGAGTACAAGAGCTTAGTGACAGAGTATCTATCGTTTCCTAAAGATGGATATAGATATGTGTGCATACACACACACACACACACACACACACACATATCAATGTAAAACTTACAGATGAGAAAATGTATTTTTTTAAGTACAATGTTTTCTTGACTTGTTTACTTTGTATTCCTGCCTCAGCTTCAGAAGTTTTGAAACACTTCCTCTTACATGCTATCTCCCAGATGCTTCAAATCCTATCTATCCTAAAACAAACAGCTTACTTCTGGGTCTGAATCAGCAAAACATGACTCTCAGATTCAGTCCTTTGTTTTTACATCACTTCCAAATAAGGGCTTTGTCTTTTGTTAAAAAAACAGTTAATTAAAAATGCAAGGCAAATGATAAAACAACAATTAAAAGAAAGAGATAACAATTGTGAGCATGTGGAAGGCAGCACAATTTCCTTGTAATCTGTTTCACTTAGTAAACCCACTTGGATTCCATTTGTTAATACACACACACACACACACACACACACACACACACTAACAGCCAGGAAACACACCATGCCCCCTGACCTCTTCCAAGGGAATTGGTATGGATAAAAATGTACATTTAAACTGTTGGATTTAGCAGTATTAAATATAAATGCTTTGACTGTGATGAGTAATGCATGGCAGGAGGTATTTCCCTTTTATGGAAAATTACTGAGAAATACATATGTCAAAAACTCGGGTACTTGAGACATATGCCTATTTTTACATGGAGTCAAATTTCTGAGTGAAAAGTAAATTCAGGCAAGAGAATGTTTTCAGGTATTAGAGTTTTTTCTCATTATGTAGATAAAACTTCTAAATTAATACTATATTTTCTGTTTTTTTAATTGGATGTACTATTAGCAAAGTCCTTCTTTGCCAGGAGTTTCCATTCTTTTCCTCTCCTGTTTCTATCTCCACCTTCCTCCCGCCCCCAGAATTCTAAAACATTACCACAAACAGCAAAGCCCAGTAAATCCTAGAGACAGAAACTTGGTAGTCACAAAACTGTCTTAAAACCAAAACACTTAGACTAAATATAAAAGAAAAAATTGCATTCATCAAGTCGCTACCGGAGAAGGGAACGCAGCTCACTCCAGTACTCTCGCCTGGAAAATCCCATGGACGGAGGAGCCTGGTGGGCTGCAGTCCATGGGGTCGCGAAGAGTACACGACTGAGCGACTTCACTTTCACTTTTTACTTTTCACTTTTATGCATTGGAGAAGGAAATGGCAACCCACTCCAGTGTTCTTGCTTGGAGAATCCCAGGGACAGGGGAGCCTGGTGTGATGCCATCTGTGGGGTTGCACAGAGTCGGACACGACTGAAGTAACTTAGCAGCAGCAGCAGCAGCAGCAGCAGCAAGTAGCTACAATAGTGAGTGTGTAGGGCTGTAGAATCTCCTCTGTTCTGGATTAAAAATATACATATAAATTGGGGAAAATTCTGCTCAAAATAGTTTTTGCCTTCTGTGCTTAATTATCCATGATGGCTCAGATGGTAAAGAAGCTGCCTGCAATGCAAGAGACCCAGGTTCAATACCTGGGTCGGGAAGATCCCCTGGAGAAGGGTATGGCTATCCACTCCAGTATTTATCCTGGAAAATTTGTTGGACAGAGAAGCCGGATGGGCTATAGTCCATGGGGTCACAAAGAGTCAGACACGACTGAGTGACTCACACATACACACACACATCTGTTTTTAGTTAAGACAAAGATATATGACATAGAAACTTTGGTAAACTTGGAATTAGAATCCAGATCCAGGCTGACCTTGGTTCAAATTTCAGGTTTATTACAGGCCAGTTCTCTAACCTTTAGTGAACTGACCATTCATGTCTTCAAGTATTAATGTAGGGTGAATGGTATTTTCTCCACAGTTTAGTAATGAGGATTAAACAAGCTGCCATGTGGCACTGCTCAGTCCAGAGAGTGCTTAAAACATGGTAATTGTTGACCAGATTCCCTCTATTCAGACAAAATCAACGAGGTGTCTATCCAGAGTCCCTGGAATTTGGAGGCAGAAAAACTGTTTAG
Organism: Raphicerus campestris; assembly: GCA_006410735.1. Taxonomy (NCBI): domain Eukaryota; kingdom Metazoa; phylum Chordata; class Mammalia; order Artiodactyla; family Bovidae; genus Raphicerus; species Raphicerus campestris. Next base: position 405,984 of record SJYW01053321.1, on the reverse strand, counting down.
ACTTCTGTTTTTGTTCCTCATTAGTATGCAATTTGGATCATGCTATTCAGTTTCTGTAAATGTCAGTTTTCGTATACCTAAAATAGGGCTAATATGTCCCTCTTGAAAAGATCTTAAGAAGATGGTATTACATAATAATGCAGACATCTGAGACAGTTCTTGGAGCAATGTGATTGTCAGGGGAATTCAGTATTCTACTCTGTTAGCTTCCTTTTCTGTCTTTAGGAGCTAGGATCTGATANGCAGTGATTTTGGAGCCCCCCAAAATAAAGTCTGACACTGTTTCCATTGTTTCCTCATCTATTTCCCATGAAGTGATGGGACCGGATGCCATGATCTTCATTTTCTGAATGCTGAGCTTTAAGACAACTTTTAGTGCTGGCATAAGTTCTTTTGAAGGAGGTCACCATTACTGCCATTATCCCTACCATAGTTTGGCCTCAAGCCAAACAACAGGGAGGGAACAGAGTCACACCCATCAATAAGAAACTGGACTAAAGATTTACTGAGCAAGACTCCTCTCATCAGAACAAGACCCAGATTCCCCCACAGCCAGTCCCTCCCATTAAGAAGCTTCCGCAAGCCTCTTATGTTTATCCATTAGGAGGCAGACAGAATGAAAACCACAATCACAGAAAACTAGCCAAACTGATCCCATGGATCACAGCCTTGTTTAAATTAATGAAACTATGAGCCATGCCCTGTAGGGTCACCCAAGAGAAACAGGTCATGGTGGAGTGTTCTGACAAAACATGGTTCACTGGAGAAGGGAATGGCAAACCACTTCAGCATTCTTGCCTTGAGAACCCCATGAACAGTATGAAAAGGCAAAAAAGATAGGACACTGAAAGATGAACTCCCCATGTTAGTTGGTGCCCAATATGTTACTGGAAAAGAGTGGATAAATACTCCAGAAAGAATGAAGAAATGGAGCCAAAACAAAAACAACACCTAGTTGTGGATGTGACTGGTGATGGAAGCAAAGTCTGATGTTATAAAGAACAATATTGCATAGGAACCTGGAATGTTAGGTCCATGAATCAAGGCAAATTGGAAGTAATCAAACAGGAGAAGGCAAGCGTGAACACGGCATTTTAGGAATTAGTGAACTACAATGAGCTGGAATGGACAAATTTAATTTAGATGACTATTATATCTATTATTGTGGGGAAGATTCCCTAAGAAGAAATGGATTTAGCTCTCATAGTCAACAAGAGTCCAAAATACAATACTTGGGTACAATCTCAGAAGTGGCACAATGATCTCTATTTGTTTCCAAGGCAAACAGTTCAGCATCACAGTAATCTAAGTCTATGCCCCAACCAGTAATGCCAAAGAAGCTGAAGTTGAATAGTTCTATGAATACCTACAAAACTTTCTAGAGCTAATACCAAAAAAGTTGTCCTTTTCATCATAGGAGACTGGAACGCAGAAGTAGGAAGTCAAGAGATACCTGGAGTAACAGGCAAACTTGGCCTTGGAGTATAGAATGTAGCAGGGCAAAAGATAACAGAGTTTTGCCAAGAAAACATACAGTTTATAGCAAACACCCTCTTCCAACAAAACAAGAGACACCTCTACACATGGACATTACCAGATGGTCAATACCGAAATTAGATTGCTTATATTATTTGTAGCCAAAGATGGAGAAGCTCTATACAGTCAGCAAAAACAAGACAGGAGCTGAATGTGGCTCAGATCATGAGCTCCTAATTGCAAAATTAGGACTTAAATTGAAGAAAGTAGGGATAACCACTAGAGCATTCAGGTATGACCTAACTCAAATCCCTTATGATTATGCAGTGGAACTGACAAATAGATTCAAGGGATTAGATCTGATAGACAGATTGCCTGAGTAACTATGAACAGAGGTTTATGACATTGTACAGGAGTCAGTGATCAAAATCATTCCCAAGAAAAAGAAATGCAAAAAGGCAAATTGTTGTCTGAGGAGGCATTACAAATAGCTGAGAAAAGAAGAGAAGTGAAAGGCAAAGGAGAAAAGGAAAGATATGTCTATCTGAATGCAGTGTTCCAAAGACTAGAAAGAAGAGAAAGAAAGCCTTCCTCCATGATCTGTGGAAAGAAATAGAGGCAAAAAAATAGAAAGAGACTATAGATCTATTTAAGAAAATTGGAAATACCAAGGAAACATTTTGTGTAATAAAGGACTGAAACAGTACAGACGTAAACTGAAGCAAGAGATACTAAGAAGAGGTGGCAAGAATACACAGAAGAACTATACAAGAAAGATTTTAATGACCCAGATAACCGTGATGGTGTAATCCCTCACCTAGAGCCAGATATCCTGGAATATGAAGTCAAATGGGCCTTAGGAAGCATCACTGCAAAGAAAGCTAGTGGAGGTAATGGAATTCCAACTGAGCTATTTCAATACCTATAATATGATGCTATGTAAATGCTGCACTCAATATGCCAGCATATTTGGAACACTTGGCAGTGGCCGCAGGACTGGAAAAGGTCAGTTTTCATTACAATCCCAAAGAAAGGCAATGCCAAAGAATGTTCAAACTACTGCACCATTGCACTCATCTCACATGCTACCAACGTGATGCTCAAAATTCTCCAGGTTAAGTTTCAACAATACATGACTCAAGAACTTCCAGATGTTCAAGCTGGATTTAGAAAAGGCAGAGGAACCAGAGATCAAATTGCCAACATCTGTTGAACCATAGAAAAGGCAAGAAAGTTCCAGAAAAACATCTACTTCTGCTTTGTTGATTATGCCAAAGGCTTTCACTATGTGGATCATAACAAACTGTGGAAAATTCTTCAACAGATGGGAATACAAGACCATTTTACCTACCTTCTGAGAAATCTGTATGCAGATCAAGAAGCAACAGTTATAACTGGACATGGAACAACAGACTGCTTCCAAATTAGGAAAGGAGTATAGTAGGCAGTATATTGTTGCCCTGCCCATTTAAATTATATACAGAGTACATCATGAGGAATCCCAGACTGGATGAAGCACAAGCTGGAATCAAGATTTCTGGGAGAAATATTAATGAGCTCAGATATACAGATGACACCACCCTAACATCAGAAAGTGAAGAGAAACTAAAGAGCTGCTTGAAGAAAATGAAAGAGGAGAGTAGAAAAGGCTAGCATAAAGTTCAAAAAATTAAGATTATGGCACTCAGTCTCATCACTTCATGGCAAATAGATGCAGAAACAATGGAACAGTGACAGTTTATTTTCTTGGGCTCCAAAATCACTGTAGATGGTTACTGCAGCCATAAAATTAAAAGATGTTTGCTCCTTGAAAGAAAAGCTATGACAAAGCTACACAGCATATTAAAAAGCAGAGACATTACTTTGCTGACAAAGATCTTTCTAGTCAAGGCTATGGTTTTTTCCGTGATCATGTGTGAATGTGAGAGTTGGACCATAAAGAAAGCTGAGGGCTGAAGAACTGATACTTTTGAACTGCAATGTTGGAGAAAACTCTTGAGAGTCCCTTGGACTGCAAGGAGATCCAACCAGTCAATTCTAAAGTAAATCAGTCCTGAATATTCATTGGAAGGACTGATGCTGAAGCTGAAGCTCCAGTACCCTGGCCACCTGATGTGAAGAACTACTCATTTGAAAAGACCCGGATGCTGGGAAAGATCAAAGGCAGGATGAGAAGGGGATGACAGAACATAAGATTGTTGGGTGGCATCACCAAGTCAATGGGCATGAGTTTAAGCAAGCTCTGGGAGTTGGTGATAGACAGGGAGGCCTGGCATGCTGCAGTCCATGGGGTCACAAAAAAACTGGACACAACTGAGTGACTGATCTGAACTGAACTTGATGCATAAATTTTAGATACATTGAAAAATGGTCCTTTAACAAAGCAGATAATTGCAGTTTTGAAGGTGAATAACCTCAGAGTATGTTTAATATTTCTTTGGCCTAAGTGACCAACTTTTACTTTTCTTTGTTGTAGCAGATGAATAAAAATGGAGAGATTTCCATCGCAAAGAGTCGGACATGACCGAACGACTGAACTGAACTGAACTGAACTTCCATCATAGTAGCACTATACACATTGACACTTACTGATTTCTATTAGTTTCTGGAGGCTGGCATTTTACTTTTGCTGCATTAATAAATTGTGCTTAGATGCTACATGTGCATTTTTATCAAGGCCCCTCATTTGCTCTTGACCGATTCCAATAATTCTTTGGAGTTTTGCAATTTCCATTTCTCTTGTTCTTTGTTTTCTTTTTTGGGAAATGTACAACTAGTACCACCCAAGTCTGTTTCCCAAGGAACACTAAAGCACAGAAAAGCATATTCTATTTCAATTTGTGAAGGTTATTTAAGGGATCTCTTTGTTTTTCCTGTTTCTGAAATCCTAAAGAACAATGCTTTGCACATGCTGAAACCACAGGACTGCAAGTCTGAAAGAGATTCATTTTGGCACCTGGGTAAAATTGGTGTGAACAAGTGCATTGTTTTTCTGAGTGTTATTTTCAAGCCCAGCACTTTGCAGTGGTCCAGTTTCCCTAAATCCACAGATAAGAGAAATAACATTAAAGTAAAATTTTAATAAAGTAGAAGTCATTAAATTTGAATACTTGCCCTAAGTCCAAGGTTACGTAATCTAAATTTTTTTGGTGTTGTGTTCTTTCCAATGATTGATTGGAGATAGTCCATGGTCATTGTAATTAATTTTATGTCTAGAATAGTGATCATTTATTTTTTTAAAAAAGAAATAGATTAACATAGTTCAAAGTGTAAAAAACAAATATACACCTTTCTACAGCCTCCTCCTATTTGCTACAGTTTCCCCACCCTAGGGGGAAAGGGCTCACTGTCACTGTTATATCTTGGAGCTCCTTTATGCACATGCAAGGAAAAGCAAATATATAATTTTCCCTCTACCTTTTCCCACAAAACAGTATCATAGTATAAACATAATTCTTCATATTGTCATTTTGAATTTGATTTTGATAAATATATATACAATAATAATCAAATATATTTGTATTTATATGACAATATATAAACAATTATCAATGCACTGAAAGTAGCATGTATAGGAAGGCTCCTTGTTGCATCCATCCAGTCTACCCAGTGGTAACGTCGTGCTGGTCTGTGCTGTGCTTAGCCTCTCAGTCATGTCTGACTTGAACTGTAGCCCACCAGGTACCTCTGTCCATGCGGATTCTTCAGGCAAGAATACTGGAGTGGGTTGCTGTCCCCTCCTCCTGGGGATCTTCCCAACCCAGGGATCCAGCCTGAGTCTCCTTCATTGCAGGCAGATTCTTTACCAGCTGAGCTACCAGGGAAGCCCCATTAACATGTTGTATAGCTTTTAATACAATACAATATTGAAGCCAGGAAAATGACATTGGTATAATTTACAGGACCTGTTTAGATTTCATCAGTTTTATATGTATTTGTGTAAAATTAGTGAAATATGGAAATCATTAAATTGTTCTCCATCTGTAAAATATTATTTTGGAAATGTTATATATGTGGAAATATTATATATGTGTTATATATGTAAGCCATATACAGCTTTTGAAATAAGTGTTTTCCACTCAGCATTATCACCTTCAGATTCATCCAAGATATGCATGCACCAATGGTTAATTACTTCTGACTGCTTTGTTTTCCACATTAAAGATGTCCCATGGTTTTTTCTTTTCACCATTCATCTATTGTTTTTAATGCTTGGCTGTTACAAATGTAAATGTGCTATGGACATCATGAACATTTATATTAATGTAAGTTTTCATTTCTCTGGGCTAACACCCAAGAGTTTATCGACAGGTCAAGTGACAGGTGTATGTTTAGGTTTGTGAGAAACTGTCAAACTATTTTCTAGAATGGATGTACAATTTCACATCCCTATCACAAGGTATGAGTGCCAGCATTTGGTGTTATCATTTATAGTTATTCTAATAGATATGTAGTAATATCTTGTGTTTCTAATTTGAATTTTTTTACTGGCTAGTGAAGTTAGTATATAATTTTTTGCCATGTGTATGTTATTTTTGATTTCTTCAAGAAAATTAGAGTTATCAAGGGAAGATTTCATGCAAAGATGGGCACAAAAAAGGCCAGAAATGGTATGGACCTTACATAAGCAGAAGATTTAAGAAGAGGTGGCAAGAATTCACAGAAGAACTATACAAAAAAAGATCTTCATGACCCAGATAACCATGATGTTATGATCACTCACCTAGAGCCAGATATCCTGGAGTCCGAAGTCAAGTGGGCCTTAGGAAGCATCAATATGAACAAAGCTAGTGGAGGTGATGAAATTCAAGCTGAGCTATTTCACATCCTAAAAAACGATGCTGTTAAAATACTGCATACAATATGCTAGAAAATTTGGAAAACTCAGCAGTGGCTACAGGAATGGAAAAGGTCAGTTTTCATTCCAATCCCAAAGAAAAGCAATGCCAAAGAATGTTCAAACTACTGCACAATTTCATCCCTTTCACATGCTAGCAAAGTAGTGCTCAAAATTCTCCAAGCAAGTTTCAACAGTATGTGAATCAAGAACTTCCAGGTGTTAAAATTGGGTTTAGAAAAGGCAGAGGAACCAGAGATCAAATCTCCAACATCCGTTGAATCATAGAAAAAGCAAGAGAGTTCCAGAAAAACATCTACTTCTGCTTTATTGACTACACCAAACAGTAGTGTGGATCCACTTTGACTATGTGGATTACAACAAACTGTGGAACATTCTTAAAGAGATGTGAATACCAGTCCACCTTACCTGCCTCCTGACAAATCTGTAGGCAGGTCAAGAAGCAACAGTTAGAACTGGACATGTAACAACAGATTGGTTTCAAACTGGAGAAGGAGTACATCAAGGCTCTATGTAGTCACCCTGCTCATTTAACTTATATGAAGAGTACATCACGCGAAATTCCAGACTGGATGAAGCACAAGCTGGAATCAATAACCTCAGATATGCAGATGATACCACCCTTATGGCAGAAAACAAAGAGGAACTGAAGAGCCTCTTGGAGAAAGTGAAAGGGGACCTTGAAAAAGCTGGCTTAAAACTCAACATTCAGAAAACTAAGATCATGGCACCTGGTCTGATCACTTCATGGCAAATAGGTGGGGAAACAATGGAAACACTGACAGCATTTATTTTCTTGTGCTCTGAAANTATAGTTATTCTAATAGATATGTAGTAATATCTTGTGTTTCTAATTTGAATTTCTTTACTGGCTAGTGAAGTTAGTATATAATTTTTTGCCATGTGTATGTTATTTTTGATTTCTTCAAGAAAATTAGAGTTATCAAGGGAAGATTTCATGCAAAGATGGGCACAAAAAAGGCCAGAAATGGTATGGACCTTACATAAGCAGAAGATTTAAGAAGAGGTGGCAAGAATTCACAGAAGAACTATACAAAAAAAGATCTTCATGACCCAAATAACCATGATGTTATGATCACTCACCTAGAGCCAGATATCCTGGAGTCCGAAGTCAAGTGGGCCTTAGGAAGCATCAATATGAACAAAGCTAGTGGAGGTGATGGAATTCAAGCTGAGCTATTTCACATCCTAAAAAACGATGCTGTTAAAATACTGCATACAATATGCTAGAAAATTTGGAAAACTCAGCAGTGGCTACAGGAATGGAAAAGGTCAGTTTTCATTCCAATCCCAAAGAAAAGCAATGCCAAAGAATGTTCAAACTACTGCACAATTTCATCCCTTTCACATGCTAGCAAAGTAGTGCTCAAAATTCTCCAAGCAAGTTTCAACAGTATGTGAATCAAGAACTTCCAGGTGTTAAAATTGGGTTTAGAAAAGGCAGAGGAACCAGAGATCAAATCTCCAACATCTGTTGAATCATAGAAAAAGCAAGAGAGTTCCAGAAAAACATCTACTTCTGCTTTATTGACTACACCAAACAGTAGAGTGGATCCACTTTGACTATGTGGATTACAACAAACTGTGGAACATTCTTAAAGAGATGTGAATACCAGTCCACCTTACCTGCCTCCTGACAAATCTGTAGGCAGGTCAAGAAGCAACAGTTAGAACTGGACATGTAACAACAGATTGGTTTCAAACTGGAGAAGGAGTACATCAAGGCTCTATGTAGTCACCCTGCTCATTTAACTTATATGAAGAGTACATCACGCGAAATTCCAGACTGGATGAAGCACAAGCTGGAATCAATAACCTCAGATATGCAGATGATACCACCCTTATGGCAGAAAACAAAGAGGAACTGAAGAGCCTCTTGGAGAAAGTGAAAGGGGACCTTGAAAAAGCTGGCTTAAAACTCAACATTCAGAAAACTAAGATCATGGCACCTGGTCTGATCACTTCATGGCAAATAGGTGGGGAAACAATGGAAACACTGACAGCATTTATTTTCTTGTGCTCTGAAATCATTGCAGATGATGACTGTAGCCATAAAATTAAAAGACACTCGCTCCTTGGAAGAAAAGCTATGATAAACCTAGACAACATATTAAAAAAAGTAGAGACATTACTTTGCTGACAAATGTCCATCTAGTCAAAGCGATGGTTTTTCTAGTAGTCATGTATGGATGTGAGAGTTGGACCATAAAGAAAGTTGATAGCCAAAGAATTGATGCTTTTAAACTGTGGTGTTGGAGAAGACTTGAGAGTCCCATGTTCTACAAGGAGACTAAACCAGTCAATCCTAAAGGAAATCAGTCCTGAATACTCATTGGAAGGACATACTGAAGCTGAAACTCCAATACTTTGGCCACCTGATGTGAAGAGCTGACTCACTGAGAAAGACCCTGATGCTGGGAAAGACTGAAGGAAGGAGGAGAAGGAGATGACAGGGGATGAGATAGCTAGATGGCATCACTGACTCGATGGACATGAGTTTGAGCAAGCTCCAGGAATTGGAGGAACAGATAGCTGAATCTTAAATTAGTGAAGAGAAAACAGGGTCAGCTGTACTAAAATATCATTTTTTACTTATCAACTTCATTTTAGTTCAGTTCAGTCACTCAGTTGTGTCCGACTCTTTGCGACCCCGTAAACTTGAGAATGCCAGGCCTCCCTGTCCATCACCAACTCCCGGAGTTTACCCAAATTCTTGTCCATTGAGTCAGTGATGCCATCCAGCCATCTCATCCTCTGTCGTTCCTTTCTCCTCCTGCCCCGAATCCCCCCTGGCATCAGGGTCTTTTCCAATGAGTCAACTCTTCACATGAGGTGGCCAAAGTACTGGAGTTTCACCTTTAGCGTCATTCCTTCCAAAGAAATCCCAGGGCTGATCTCCTTTAGAATGGACCGGTTAGATCTCCTGGCAGTCCAAGGGACTCTCAAGAGTCTTTAACACCACAGTTCCAAAGCATCAATTCTTCGGCACTCAGCTTTCTTCAGAGTCCAGCTCTCACATCCATACACGAAGTGAAGTGAAGTCGCTCAGTCGTGTCCGACCCTCAGCGACCCCATGGATTGCAGCCTTCCAGGCTCTTCCATTCATGGTATTTTCCAGGCAAGAGTGCTGGAATGGATTGCCATTTCCTTCTCCAGGGGATCTTCCTGACCCAGGAATCGAATCCGGGTCTTCTACATTGCAGGCTGAAGCTTTACCGTCAGAGCCACCAGGGAAGCATAGCCTTGCCTAGATGGACTTTTGTTGGCAAAGTAATGTCTCTGCTTTTGAATGTGCAATCTAGGTTGGTCATAACTTTCCTTCCAAGGAGTAAGTGTATTTTAATTTCATGGCTGCATTCACCATCTGCAGTGATTTTGGAGCCCCCCAAAATAAAGTCTGACACAGTTTCCACTGTTTCCCCATCTATTTCCCATGAAGTGATGGGACCAGATGCCATGATCTTCGTTTTCTGAATGTTGAGCTTTAAGCCAACTTTTTCACTCTCCTCTTTCACTTTCATCAAGAGGCTTTTTAGTTCCTCTTCACTTTCTGCCATAAGGGTGGTGTCATCTGCATATCTGAGGTGATTGATATTTCTCCCAGCCATCTTGATTCCAGCTTGTGCTTCTTCCAGCCCAGCGTTTCTCATGATGTACTCTGCATGTAAATTAAATAAGTAGGGTGACAATATACAGCCTTGATGTACTCCTTTTCCTATTTGGAACCAGTCTGTTGTTCCATGTCCAGTTCTAACTGTTGCTTCCTGACCTGCATATAGGTTTTTCAAGAGGCAGGTCAGGTGGTCTGGTATTCCCATCTCTTTAAGAATTT
>SJYW01053321.1:375063-392958 GCA_006410735.1 Raphicerus campestris | reverse complement strand
GTTTCCACTGTTTCCCCATCTATTTCCCATGAAGTGATGGGACCAGATGCCATGATCTTCGTTTTCTGAATGTTGAGCTTTAAGCCAACTTTTTCACTCTCCTCTTTCACTTTCATCAAGAGGCTTTTTAGTTCCTCTTCACTTTCTGCCATAAGGGTGGTGTCATCTGCATATCTGAGGTGATTGATATTTCTCCCAGCCATCTTGATTCCAGCTTGTGCTTCTTCCAGCCCAGCGTTTCTCATGATGTACTCTGCATGTAAATTAAATAAGTAGGGTGACAATATACAGCCTTGATGTACTCCTTTTCCTATTTGGAACCAGTCTGTTGTTCCATGTCCAGTTCTAACTGTTGCTTCCTGACCTGCATATAGGTTTTTCAAGAGGCAGGTCAGGTGGTCTGGTATTCCCATCTCTTTAAGAATTTCCCACAGTTTCTTGTGATCCACACAGTCAGAGGCTTTGGCATAGTCAATAAAGCAGAAATAGATGTTTTTCTGGAACTCTCTTGCTTTTTTGATGATCTAGTGGATGTTAGCAATTTGATCTCTGGTTCCTCTGCCTTTTTTAAAACCAGCTTGAACATTTGGAAGTTTGCGGTTCACGTCGTGCTGATTCCTGGGTTGGAGAATTTTGAGCATTATTTTACTAGCTTAGCCAAATCAAAAGTTCTATACTTCTGTAAGGTGTAGGAAAATAGATCCTACTACATTGCTGGTAGGTGTCTAGGCAAATACAACGTCTGTGAAAGACCCTTTGACAATATTTCTTCTTGCTGGAAGTGTGTATTTTTAGTCTTGGACAAGGATTTTGCTTTGTTTTAGTGATTATACATTTACAATAATGTCCACATATTCTAATGCATACTTTGTACTCAAATCTATAAATCTGCTACTGTGCACCTTAATCTATCTCATGTGGTTTATTCTTCCCCTTCCCTCACCCTTTGCTTTTCCTCTGTAACCCAGTGTTACTCACTGTATTTTTGAGTATCTACCTTTGCACCTCTGTCATAGCTTCTCCTTGACCTCCCTATATTTATTTTCTACCCTAGTCCACTCTGATCTCTGTCCTGGAGGATGTTGACATGTATGGACGAATAGATCCCTTGCTGCCTGGTCTCCAGTTTGGCTAGGCAGGAGACTCAAAAGAGGGAGAAGAGTGAAGTCAGGTCTCTTTTGAAAGATTGCCCCAGACTGTTGTGCTCTGTGATTTTTTCAAGGTAGCCTTCTTTATAGAACTGCTTTCTTTATGTTCTAAGAACATCTACTTGTCCTCATATTTTTGGCTCCTCCAATGTTACCAGCTCTGCTATTAATACCATCACAGTGCACACACCTTTGAACATATTCTCTTTATAAAATTTTCTTGAAAGACTCTAATTTGAATGTGCAGGTTGTTTCATGCTGAGTCCCTGAATAATTTAACTATTACTTATGTGCATTTAGAGCTACCATATCTTATCTGCAATTCCGATATATAAGAAATTCTAAAGAGCAATTTTTTTTTGTTGTAAATTTGTCACTGATTTGCTTCTTGGCAAAACACGAGGAAACACAGTCTTTTTTTTCCCTATGAGTTAGAATGAATAGTCATATGTTTCATTACAGACATATTTTTTCAAGCTGGTTTTAACTATCTTTTAATTATGAAGAATTTTGAATATACAGAGATGTATAATAATGTAATCAAACCCACATGCATCTATTAACTGTAAGAACGCCGCAGGAAGAAAAAGCCACCTCTACGGACCTTCGATGGAAGCATTTATTGGGCGATTGCTCTCGGGCAGAACTCCCGGAGGGGCTGGGGGGTCGAGCAGGGGAAGGGAGCGGGCAAGGGAACAAAGGGAGTCTACGAGGAATGGAGGCAAGGACAGGGGTTTTATAGCCGGGGCTGGCGTTTGAGCTGGGTTTTTTCCATAAAAGGCAAAATGCAGGGACCGCGTTGCTGATTGGTGCTGATGGGCTTCGTGTCGGTCTCTGATTGGGCCAGGTCATGGGCTCTGTGTCTGGGTTGCTGGTCTGCCCCCAGTTTCTGATTAGGCGGGGGGCGGGCTCTGGGGGCTGTTCTGCCTCAGCCGCCTGAACATGTCCGGGCATGTCTAACCTCACATCCCGGCCTTTTTGATATAGGACAATGGGCGCCGATTCTCTCTGGCTACTTCCTGCTGAACAGGGGTGGCGAGGGGTAGGGTGAGGCCGGGATGGAGTAAGGGCGTCGTGGGAACCGGGGTGAGGGTCATTTAGGGGACCTCGGTCGCNATAGGGGACCTCAGACTATTTTCCCATTTTCCGGCAGTAATTATCTAAATCATGGAGAATGTCAAAGTCTAATGTCCCTGTGGCTGGCCAGTGAGAGCCGTTATCTAGAGGATATTGTGGCCAGGCCTGTGAACACAAATGGGTAAGCTGTTTGGGGTGAATGTAGCCCATCAGCTGTAAGGTCTGTAGGTTAGCCAATAAACATTCTAGGGGAGTGGACCAGTTTGGAAGCCGTTGATCCCATGGCGACCCGACCACGTGGAGTCACCCCTGTCGTCCGGACGTCTCTGGGCGGGTCAGGGGACCGGTGGAGTCTCTGAGGCCAAGGATCCCTGCAGCCATTTGGGACGTCTCCCTCACGAGCTGGGGACCGAGAAGGGCCCAGTAAGTGTGTACTGGTTACAGGGCCCTAGGAAATGGTCGTCTGGGATGGCGGGTTCCAAAGCTGAAGGGACTTACCCCGTATTCTGCCGTCTGGGAGGTTGGTCAGCCTCCTGGGTCTGGGGCTACTGCTGCGGTGGAGCTCGAGGGGGCCTCAATGGTGAGTGCCAGAGGCTCTCACCACGAGCCCCACATTGGGCGCCAGATGTAAGAATGCTGCGGGAAGAAAAAGCCACCTCTATGGACCATCGATGGAAGCCTTTATTGGGCGGTCGCTCTCGGGCAGAACTCCTGTGGGGGTGGGGGGGCGTCGAGCAGGGGAAGGGAGCGGGCAAGGGAACAAAGGGAGTCTGCAAGGAATGGAGGCGAGGACAGGGGTTTTATAGCCGGGGCTGGCATTTGAGCTGGGTTTTTTCCATAAAAGGCAAAATGCAGGGACCGCGTTGCTGATTGGTGCTGATGGGCTTCATGTCGGTCTCTGATTGGGCCAGGTCATGGGCTCTGTGTCTGGGTTGCTGGTCCGCCCCGGTTTCTGATTGGGCGGGGGGCGGGTTCTGGGTCTGTTTTGCCTCAGCCGCCTGAACATGTCCGGGCATGTCCAGGCATGTCTAAACTCACACTAACCAGTCTCAACAACTATCAGTTCGTAACCAATCTGGTTCCATCTAGACCATAGTTCATTTGTTTCCAGGGCCCAGTCAGGAGACATAAACCATACAGTAAATAAAATAGGGAAATTTTAATGTAAAGAACTATTTACTATTATAAGACATTGGAGTAGTCAGGAGTACACATTTTGTAGTAATTAAAGGGATGGGAATGGCTAGGACACTTTTTAATACCTTACACTGTAAAAATATTTTTGTTGTAACAGATGACAAATATGGCCCTGCAAATCGCTCTGACCAAACTATGCAGTTTTTATGGAACTTCTCAATTTTTGTTTTTCTGAACTAATTTTTGTGAAGAAGGACTTCCGCCAACTGTTCTGCTAGCTCTGATTCCTATATGTGCTGTATGAAAACAACGTAATATTTCAAGGTAAGCCTCTCACCTACAGGAAATGCACTTTTGTTGATGTTAGTGGTGGCTCAGCTGGTAAAGAGTTCGCCTACAATGCAGGAGACCTGGGTTTGATCCCTGGGTTGGGAAGATCCTCTGGAGAAAGGAATGACTACTCACTCCAGTGTTCTGGCCTGGAGAATTCCATGGACTCTCTAGTTCATGGGGTCGCAAAGAGTTGGACATGACTGGGTGACTTCCACTTTCACCTTTCACTTTCAAAGTTTTATTGGTACTTCATCTTCGTGTATTTCCGAAGTTATAATTAACTTGGCATATGAATATTACAGGTGATTATATTGTTGTTCAGTCTCTAAGTTATGTCCAACTCTTTCGCGACCTCATGGACTATTAGCCTGCCAAGTGCCTTTGTCCATGGGACTTTCCAGGGCAAAATTTTGGAGTGGATTGCCACTTCCTTCTCCAGAGGATCCTCCTGACCCAGCAATTGAACTTGTATCTCCTGAACTGGCAGGCAGATTCTTTACCACTGAACCACCTGGGAAGCCCATAGGAGATGATATTTATCTCTTTATTTTGCAGAAAACAAAGTTTGGGTTTTTGTACTTTTCCCTCCCCGCAGCTTTTCTAACAATTTTCAGCATAAATAGAGAAGAGAATCGCTCATTTTATTTTTAGTGTCCATACTCAACAAATGAAAAATTTGGCAATCTTATATTGCTGTTCCCTCTCTCTGGTTCACTCTCTCTCTGTCTTTCCAAACTGAATAATAGAAATGTGAAGACTGGAGAACCAGTTGTGTAGTAAACAAATACAAATTTTGTAGAAACAGAAATCTGAATTACAATCTTGCTTTATTACTTACTGTTTGTACAACTTACTGTATTGCTTAAATTATTATTACTGCTTCACAGATTCCGCAGATATAAAATATGGACCACAACAATTATTTTATAGGATAGTTACAAAGAGCTCATAAGGAAAGTTGTGCCCAGTATTTTCCCTCTCAGATGGTCAAAATTTCTCAATATTCTCCTGCTGTCAAGAAGGGCTTCCCAGATGGTGCTAGAGGTAAAGAACTTGCCTGCCAATAGATGTAAGAGATGTGGGTTTGATCCTTGGGTCAGGAAGATTCCCTGCAGGAGGAAATGGCAATTCACTCCAGTATTCTTGCCTGGAGAATCCCATGGACAAAGGACCCTGGCAGATTGCAGTCCACAGGGCCACACAGAGTAGGAACATTATTAAAGTGACTTAACATGCATGCTGTCAAGGACCCTGCTGAACTTATTAGCAAGTGCTTAAGTAGTATAAAAAAAAATCTGTTTTTAAAAGAACTGAATTCATCCATGATTTTCATGTCTTAAAAGAGTTGTGCCTCTTGGTATGGGGGAGATTAGTATGTAAATTAATGTAAATTGTTATAATCTTTGGAAAAGTAGACATTCCGATTTTAAGGGAAACATAAACATGAATGTGAAACTATTATTCTTGTGTCAAAAGTCACACCAAGAGGAGAGGGCAAGATGGTGGAGGAGTAGGTGGATGTGGAGTACATCTCTCTCCATGGATACATCAGGAATACAGCCTCAGACACAGAAGTGCATGTAGAACACCAGCTAAGAGCAGACAGGAGTATCTGACCAGTGGAAAAGAATATATAGAACTATGGAAAACTCAGTGGGATGAAGGAACTAGGGGAAAAAATGGGAGTGTTAGTATGATTGGACGTGCCCTCGTCAGGTGAGGGATTGAAGCAGAGGGCCGATCCCCACATCAGAGCAATTGTCTGAGTCAGAAGAGAAACATTTAAGGCTGAGAGTGAAACAGCTGATCTGTGGCAGCCTAAACAGAATGAGAATCAGACAGTCTTTGCCACAGCCATACATAACCCAGACAGGGACACAGGTCCCCTGGAAGGTACAGCAGCTGGGAGCTGAAGTTCAGGGACTGTGGAGCAATCCTAAGGCGAAAGCTGCTGTGGATTGTGGAGAGACGGAGCAAGGGGATGTGAAGGAAGAGACTGTGGTGGGAAATGACTGTGGAGGAAAGCCAGGCAGCCATGGAAGCAAGGCGATACTGCTGAGTCATGCGTAGGGGATGAAGCCATAACTATAGTCTCTTCCCCCACCCCCACCCCCACTGCCCGCCACAAGCTGGCATTGGCAACTGAAAAATCGCACTGAACTACAGAGTAGGACTCCTACCCAGGGTGCTCTTTTAAGTGCCTGACACAGGATATACTGAGTAGGACCCCAGCCATGGGGGCCCCTCTATGTTCCTGATGCACCGAACAACAGAGAAGGACCCCAGGCAACGGAGCCCTCTAAGTGCCTGAATGGGCAGAGCTACAGAGAAAGACTGGCCAAAGAGGCCTTCTGATCACCAGCTACAAGAGGCTCAAAAAACGACTCAGATAGGGCCATAACTCCTGGGGTGGAGGCAGTCCATGTCCCTGCACACTTGATGCTACCAGGGTCCCCCCAAATCAAGCAGCTGCCCCACCTTCATGCTCACCTCTCATTGAGGCAGAGCTGCCACAGGCAAAAAAAAGTCTTGCACCCATGCACGCACTCAGGGTCGCATTGATAGTGTCCAACTCTTTGTGACCTTGCAGACTGTGGCCTGCCAGGCTTCTCTGTCAGGGAGGGGGGACTCTCCAGGCAAGAATACTAGTCAATACTGGTTGCCATACCCTTTCAGAGCACTGTATTTCCTGCTGCCCTAGCTGCCAACTCTCCTGAGTTCCTGGTGCTGCCAGAACCCCTGCGACCCAATCAGCTGCACCACTTCCACACCTGGCCCTCACGGGGGCAAACCCAAGTCCTCCAGGGCAGCCTCAGGAGCAAACCCCAGTGGATGATCCACATGCAGAGGTGGAAATAAAACCACAATTGAAACCCAGGGAGAGTGTGGCTAAGTAATAACACCCAAAACCCTCCCACCAGCTGTACAAGCTGCAGATTAAATCCACGTGATCAACTAGGCAGACTCTGTATCTATGGAATATANCAATTGAAACCCAGGGAGAATGTGGCTAAGTAATAACACCCAAAACCCTCCCACCAGCTGTACAAGCTGCAGATTAAATCCACGTGATCAACTAGGCAGACTCTGTATCTATGGAATATATAAAAGGTCATTGAGAGCTCCCACAAAAGAAAACATGCTAGTTCTGAAAACTGTCAACACTGGAGGCAAGACACTGAGGAGTAGGACCAGATTAGAATCTGAGCTGCTCCCACAGCAGGTCCAGAGTTCAGCACAGTGTTAGACGGCATCCTAGAGAGGTGAGGTGGGCTGTGACTTGCAGTGAGGGAAAGGACTCTGACAGCAGTGACTCAGGAAAAACATTTATTATTCTTATGTTTTGACTTATTCTATATATTATTTTGGATTTTTTCCCCTTCTTCCCTGTCCCTGTTGTAGTTGTTGAAATGAAAATCTAAATTTGCTTTTTTCACTATGAAATCTAATTAAGCTTTTGAGTTTTCTTTTTTTTAATTTTTTTTCTCAGTCACATTTTTGTTGTTATAAACCTCTGCCTCTATATTGGGCTTTTGCAGTTCTGGGGAGTCCCTCCCCCACCTTTTTTTCTTTCTTAAATTAACATTTAATTTTTAAAACCAATTATATTTTTTCCTTTGTTTGCCTTTCCTATTGTCCTTTTTCCCTTGCAGTTAATCTTTAATGTATATAAATCTTCATCTACCTCTATTTAACTTTTCATGTCTATTATTTCTTTCTTTTCTTTCTTTCCTTTCCCTCAACATATTTGTTGGTTTTGTTTTCGTTGCTTTATTTCCCACTTGGCACCCTGCTTTAGTTTTGTTTTCCAGTTTGTGCTTTAGTTAGTTTTGTTCTTAAGTGGCAAATATAATTTTTGATTTCCTATGTTGGTGGGTCAATCTATTGTACTTTATTTTTGTTCGACTGTTTTGACTTTGCTTATGGGTGTATACATATATGTGTATATTCCATTATTTTAATTATTATTTGCCTGATTTTGTAACTGCCATTTGTCTGGGGTTTATCATTGGTTTTTCATTTTTGTATATTTGTCTTCATCTCAATGCCACAACAAACCACTTGTGGAATCTTTGTTCCTGACCAGAGATCAAGCCCTGAGCATTTGGAGTGGGAGCATTGTCTCCAAGACCCTAGAGTACCAGAGAAATAACCCTGGGGATATCAAAGAGTGAGAACTCACACAAAGGAAACAACTTGAATACAAGACCCAGCATCACCCAACCACCAGGAACACCTTGAGCAGGATGGCTCATCTAAACAACAAAACAAAAATATAGACCCAATCATCAGCAGGCAGGATTACCACCTCACTCAAAATTCCCTGTCAGAGGAAAAACAAACAAACAAAACTTCAGCGCAGATCTCACCCTATATGAAGTTTACACAAACCACTGGGCCAACTTTAGGAAGGCAAAAGCCAAAATGAGGAAAGAATTCAAACTTGAAGCCTGGGAAAAGGAGACAACTTGAAGCCTGGGAGAAGGAGACCTCAAACACAATAACTAGAAAAAAAAAAAAATGAAAAGGCAGAGAAATACTACATGAACAAAGGAACAAACTAGAAACACAGATGTCTAAATAAATGAAGAGAAAATAGGCAAATTATATGAAAAAATAATTCAGAATAATGATAGTAAAGATGATGAGAAACCTTGAAAACAAAATGGAGAAAATGCAAGGACTGATTAACTCTAGAAGAGTTAAAGAATAAACATGCAGAGACAAACAACCCAGTTACTGAAATTAAAACTACTCTAGAAGAAATCAATAGCAGAATGTCTTGAGGCAGAAGAATGAATCATTGAGCTCGAAGATAAAGTGATGGAAATAACTTCTAAAGAGCAGAATAAAGTAAAAAGAATGACAAAGACTGAGGATAGTCTCAGAGACATCTGGGACAATATCAAACACACAAACATTTAAATTATAGGGGTCCCAGAAGAAGAAGAAGAGAAAAAGAAAGGACATGAGAAAATTTTTGAAGTGATTATAGTTGAAAATTCCCCCAACATGGAAAAGGAAAGAGTCAATCAAGTCCAAGAGGCACAAAGAGTCCCATACAGGATAAACCCAAGGAGAAACACAGCAAGACACATACTAATCAAACTAACAAAGACTAAACACAAGGAACAAATATTAAAAGCAGCTAGGGAGAAGCAACAAGTAACATAAAAGTGAAACCCCATACATTAACAGCTGATCTTTCAGCAGAAACTCTGAAGGCCAGAAGGGAATGACAGGACATATTTAAAGTTCTGAAAGGGAAAAATCTACAACCAAGATTACTGTACCCAGAAAGGATCTCATTCAAAACTGATGGAGAAATAAAAAGCTTTTCAGACAAGCAAAAGTTAAAAGAATTTAGTACCACCAAACCAGCTTTACAACAAAGGTTAAATGGACTTATATAGTCAAGAAATACAAGAGAAGGAAAAAGATCCACAAAATCAACCTGAAACAATTAAGAAAATGTCAATAGAAACATATATATCAATAATTGCTTTAAATGTAAATGGATTAAAGGCTCCAACCAAAAGACTGGCTGAATGGACACAAAAACAAGACCCATATATATGTTGTCTACAAGAAACCCACTTTAGACCTAAAGACACATATAGACTGAAAGTGAGAGGATGGAAAAATATATTCCAAGCAAATGGGAAGCAAAAGAAAGCTGGAGTAGCAATACTCATATCAGACAAAATAAACCTTAAAATAAAGAAGATTACAAGAGATAACAAAGGACATTACATAATGATCAAGGGATCAATCCAAGAGGAAGACATAACAATTGTAAATATCTATGCACCCAACACAAGAGCACCTCAATACATAAGACAAACACTAACAGACATAAAAGAAATTGACAGTAACACAATAGTAGGAAACTTTAACATCCCACTCACACCAATGAACAGATCATCAAAACAGAAAATAAGGAAAGACAAGTCTTAAATGATATATTAGATGAGATGGATCTCATTGATATCTTCAGGACATTTACATCCAAAGGCAGAAGAATACACCTTCTCACGTGCACATGGGACATTCTCCAGGATAGACCACATATTGGGGTACAAATCAAATCTCAGTAAATTTAAGAAAACTGAGATCATATTAAGCATCTTCTCTGACCACAACTCTATGAGACTAGATATCAATACAAGAAAAAAACTCTAAGAAACACAAACACATGAAGATTAAACAACATATTTCTAAATAATCAACAGGTTACTGAAGAAATCAAAAGGGAAATAAAAAAAATCTGAAACAAATGAAAATGGAAACACAACTCAAAACCTATGGGATGCAGCAAAAGCAGTTCTAAGACGGAAGTTTATAGCAATACAATCCTATCTCAAGAAACAAGAAAAACATCGAATAGACAATCTAACTTTACACCTAAAACAATTGGAAAAAGAACNAATCTGAAACAAATGAAAATGAAAACACAACTCAAAACTTATGGGATGCAGCAAAAGCAGTTCTAAGACGGAAGTTTATAGCAATACAATCCTATCTCAAGAAACAAGAAAAACATCGAATAGACAATCTAACTTTACACCTAAAACAATTGGAAAAAGAACAAAAAGACCCCAAAATTAGAAGGAAAGAAATCATAAAGATTCAAGCAGAAGTAAATGAAAAAGAGATGAAAGAAACAATAGTAAAGATTAATAAAACTAAAAGCTGGTTTTTTGAGCTGATAAACAAAATTGGCAAACCTTTAGTCAGACTCATCAAGAAAAAAAGAGAGAAAAATCAAATCAACAAAATTAGAAATGAAAAAGGAAAGGTTACAACAGACAATGCAGAAATACCAAGGAGTATAAGAGACTATTTTGAACAACTATATGGCAATATAATGGATAACCTGGAAGAACTGGACAGATTCTTAGAAAAGTTCAATCTTCCAAGACTGAACCAGGAAGAAGTAGAAATGATTAACAACCGAATTACAAGCACTGACATTGAAGCCGTGATCAAAAGTCTCCCAAAAAACAATGCCCA
Source organism: Raphicerus campestris (assembly GCA_006410735.1). NCBI lineage: Eukaryota > Metazoa > Chordata > Mammalia > Artiodactyla > Bovidae > Raphicerus > Raphicerus campestris. The sequence goes on along the minus strand of SJYW01053321.1, from coordinate 382,249 downwards.
AGACCTGATAGCTTCATAGGAGAATTCTATCAAATACTTATAGAAGAGCTAATGCCTATCCTTCCAAAACTCTTTCAAAAAATTGCAGAGGAAGAAACACTTCCAAACTCATTCTACGAGGCCACCATCACTCTGATACCAAAACCAGACAAAGACAACTCAAAAAAAGAAAACTACAGGCCAATATCACTGATGAAAGTGAAAGTGAAAGTGAAGTCACTCAGTCGTGTCTGACTCTTTGCAACTCTGTGGACTGTAGCCCGTGAGGCTCCTCTGTCCAAGGGATTCTCCAGGCAAGAATACTGGAGTGGGTTGCCATTTCTTTCTCCAGGGGATCTTCCTGAACTAGGGATCGAACCCAGGTCTCCTGCATTGCAGGCAGACACTTTACCCTCTGAGCCACCAGGGAAGCCCAACACTGATGAACATAGATGCAAAAAGCCTCAACAAAATTTTAGCAAACAGAATTCAGCAGCAAACAGAAAAGCTCATACACCATGATCAAGTTTGGATTAATCCAGGAATGCAAAGATTCTTCAATATATGCAAATCAATCAATGTGATACACCATATTAACAAATTGCAAAGTTAAAACCATATGATAATAGATGCAGCAAAAGCCTTTGACAAATTCAACTCATGTTTATGATTAAAACTTTTTAAAAAATGGTCATAGAAGGACCCTCAGCATAGTGAAGGCCATATATGATAAGCTTACAGCAAACATTCTCAATGTTGAAAAACTGAAAGCATTTCCTCTAAGATCAGGAACAAGAAAAGGGTGCCCACTTTCCCCACTATTATTCAACACAGTTCTGGAAGTCCTAATTATAGCAATCAGAGAAGAAAAAGAAATAAAAGGAATTCAGATTGGAAAAGAAGAATTAAAGCTCTGTTTGCAGATGACACGATACTGTACATACAAAACCCTAAAGATAGTATTAGAAAATTACTAGAGCTAATCAGTGAATTTAGCAAAGATGTAGAATACAAAATCAATACACAGAAATCACTTGCATTTCTATACACTAACAATGAAAAATCAGAAAGAGAAATTAAGGAATCAATCCCATTCAGCATTGCAACAAAAAGAATAAAATATCTAGGAATAAACTTACCTAAAGAGACAAAAGAACTGTACACAGATTATAAGACACTAATGAAAGAAATCAAAGATGACACAAACAGATGGAGACCTATTTCATGTTCCTGGGTAAGGAAGAATCTATATTGTGAAAATGACTATATTACCAAACACAATCTACAGATTCAATGAGACCCCTATCAAATTACCAATGACATTTTTCACAGAACTAAAGCAAAGAATTTCACAGTTCATATGGAAACACAAAATACCCTGAATAGCCAAAGCAGTCTTGAGAAAGAAGAATGGAGCTGGAGGAATCAGCCTTCGACTTCAGATTATACTACAAAGCTACAGTCATCAAGACAGTATGGTACTGGCACAAAAACAGAAAAATAGACCAAAGGAATAAGATAGAAATCCCAGGGGAAAACAACCAAAAAACAAAAACACGAACCTATGGGTACCTTATTTTTGACAAAGGAGGCAAGACTATACAATGGGGCAAAGACAGTCTCTTCAATAAATGGTGCTGGGAAAACTGAACAGCTACATGTAAAAGAATGAAATTAGAACACTTCCTAACACCATGCACAAAGATAAACTCAAAATGGATTAAAGACCTAAACATAAGACCAGAAACTATAAAACTTTTAGAGGAAACATAGGCAGAACACTCAATGGGATAAATCAAAGCAAGATCCTCTATGATCCATCTCCTAGAGTAACAGAAATCAAAACAAAAGTAAACATGTGGGACTTGATTAAACCTAAAAACTCTTGCACAGCAAAGGAAACTATAAGCAAGGTGTAAAGACAACCCTCAGAATGAGGAAAATAATAGTAAATGAGACAAGTGACAAAGGATTAATTTCCAAAATATACAAGCAGCTCATACAACTCAATACCAGAAAAACAAACAACTCAATCAAAAAGTAGTGGAAAGACGTAAACAGACTTTTCTCCAAAGAAGACATACAGATGGCTAACAAATAGATGAAATAAGCCCAACATTTCTCATTATTAGAGAAATGCAAATCAAACCCACAATGAGATATCACCTCACACCGGTCAGAATGGCCATCATAAAAATGTCTACAAAAAATAAATGCTGGAGAAGGTGTGGAGAAAAGGGAACGCTCTTGCTCTGTTGGTGGGAATGTAAATTGATACAGCCACTATGGAATACAGTATGGAGATTCTTTAAAAAACTAGGAATAAATCCACCATGTGACCCAGCAATTCCACTCCTAGGCATATACTTTGAAGAAACCAAAATTGAAAAAGACACATTGTATCCCATTTTACATTGCAGCACTATTTACAATAGCTGGAACATGGAAGCAGTGTTGATACATATACACAATAGTGGTATTACTGAGCCATTAAAAGGAACACCTTTGAGTCAGTTCTAATGAGGTGGATGAACCTAGAACCTATTATGCAGTGTGAAGTGAGTCAGAAACAGAAAGATAAATATTGTATTCTAATGCACATATATAGAATCTAGAAAAATGGTTCTGAAGAATTTACTTACAGGGCAGCAATGGAGAAACAGACATAGAGAATAGACTTATGGGCGTGGGGAGAGGGGAGGAGAGGGTGAAATGTATGGAAAGAGTCCCATGGATACTTATATTACCATATGTAAAATAGATAGCCAACAGGAATTTTCTGTATGTCTCAGGAAACTCAAACAGAGGCTCTGTATCAACCTAGAGAGGTGGGATGGGAAGGGAGATGGGAGGGGATTTCAAAATGGAGGGGATATATGTACACCTATGGCTGATTCATCCTGAGGTTTGACAGAAAACAACAAAATTCTGTAAAGCAATTATCCTTCAATTAAAAAATAAATTAAAAAAATCACTAAAGTAAAAATTTGTAGTTTAAAAAATAAACTGTCTACCTGCCTTTCAAAAGCATGATTAGGATTGCACTGCTTTCAGCTAATAGTAAACATGAAATCAGGTAAAATTATCACTATTATCTTCTCTTCTTTTATTTGTGAAAAATAACAAGTGTCTTCACAGATTGCTGAGAAGATATTCTGCTGCTTCTAGATGTTTATAACTTTTTGTATTGTATTTTGTGGTGCTCAATGGTTTCTGAGATCGTAAAGTATAAAATACACATTTTTATGATAGTTTATTTTATGAAACTATAGTTTTCATATTTCAAGGCAGGGTTTAAAGAAAATGAATGAGACAAAAAGCAAGAAAGCTTAAAGGAAGGATGGTTGAGAATAAGGTCAGCCGTTTCCTGGAACCTTGCACAGAAAACATATCTCTCTCATTTCCCTTTTCATCACATCCATATATGCACACATTTGATACTGTACACTAACATCAGTGCTTAAACGGAAAATAGAGATGCATTTTCCCATCTGTGAAATATTAAATTCCTTATATGCATAATATATTGCTTGTTTTCCTTGTGTTCTAAATACATACATTGCTTGTCCACTGGTAATACAGTGCAAGGTGAAGCAAATATTTTTATTTGTTTATAGGATACAAATATCTCTTATATATAAGTGCTATTTATATTTTAATTATAAAAGGGCATTTGAAAGATAATGTTGCTTTTCTGAAGGGACTCTGGGTAGTTTCTCACAAATAACTGGATAAAATCCAGCTAAAATACTTCATTAACTTCAGAGAATAATGTTCTTTCATATTAAATGTTGTATATTTTCACTTTGGACTTCCCTGGTGGCTCAGACGGTAAAGCATCTACCTACAGTGCAGGAGACCTGGGTTTGATCCCTGGGTCAGGAAGATCATCTGGAGAAGGAAATGGCAACCCACTCCAGTACTCTTGCCTGGAAAATCCCATTGACGGAGAAGCGAGGTAGGCTACAGTCCATGGGGATGCAAAGAGTCGGACACGACTGAACAACTTCACTCAGCTTCATTTTCACTTTGGTACAACTTAAAAAATTCATAGACCACATTATTTCACTTCAAAATTAAACCACATCTCTGTTTAGAAACCATAAATAGGTATCAAAACATGAAAATATGAGAACCTTAATTTCATGGAGATTAAGTGGATACATTTAAGCTATGAATCATTATCACAGTGATGTTTCATTTTTGTAAAGGTGTATTTTCTAAAGAGTTTTATGAAAATACTGCTTTCCTTCTGTAATCACCTCATTTATCATATAGAAAGAAAACATATAAATTAAAATGAAAATGTCTTGAAAGTAAAGACCTATTAGATGATAATTCCAAAAGAAAAATTTTGAAAATAATTCTAATTCAAAGTGGACTTTAGTAATTTAGATATATAAATTAAATTTTTATGCTTATTTTTTCAAAATTAGCATTTGAAGTCTAGTGATATATTTTACATTATGTATCTTTAAAATATATTTTGCTTTTGTGAAACACTTGGGTTTTGTTTGGAAAAACACTGATTATTCAAATAGAAAATTTTATCCCAACTCATACTAAATTATTTTAAAATTCAATTGTTAAGTATGCATACTACAGATGTTACTACCATAATATAGATGTTGATTTCCTGCTTTTACCTTATTGACTAAAAAAATAGATAAAACACAGCACAAAAAAATCACAACCTCATCGTGATTAGGTTTTATTTGAGGCAAAAAAGGACTATAGCCCAAGGGATAGCCTCTCAGATAACTAGGAGAAACTGATCTGAAGAGGTAGCAGGGAAAGTCAGTATATATGTGATTTTGGTGAAGGGGGGATGCATGCAATTAAACACATATTTTTGCAGAATTTCACTGGTAATTATAAGGAACATATGTCTCTGTTAATAAATTTAGTGCTTTTCTAGATATGAGAAGATGCAGTAATTTGAACACATAAAATCTTCTCCTGAAAACATCTAATTATCTGAAAATCTGTTCTGCCAGTTTTTTCCAGAGAACGGGGTATCTCATTCTTGATCTCCACCCTGAACTCCTTTCAGAGTGTGCTGAAAATCAGTGACCACAGTGGCTAGTGACTTAATAAGACCCCAAGAGAATAAGTGACTTGTCCTGAACTCTCCAGCTGTTAGTGCTATGACTTCTCTAAGAGATAACCACAATAAAACTTCAGAAGAACAGAACTAGCAAATTTTCCTCACTCACAGTGTCTCTCATTCATGCTAAGTTAAATGAGAAGGAAGCTTTTCAGTCAGCATAATTTTATTTCAACCGTTTGGTCTTTTGAAGGCAATTTTGGCCTATTTTCATATTTCTTTACATTGGACAAAAACAGAGGAGGAGTTATGTTTACTTTTGAAATCCTATTTATTTCCTCAGAAGAAAGTTTTATATTGCATATAGAGTTCTTTGTCCTTTCTTCTGTAGTACACTTTTCAAACTTTCCAAGTTTTTCTTGCCATAGTGTATTTCACCTTAGGGACCTGCTGCCTCTTGCAAACATCTGAATATTACTTGACCATGGACAATATTCTTTCATAGTCATCTCTTGATAATTGAAAGACTGTGTGAAATGGATACTATTGAACTATAGAGAAACCCGACTTACTTGGTTAGAAAATTAATAGAACTTAATTACAAATCAGATACTACACTCAATTCCAGTATACTATGCAGATTATTTGGGGAAAATCTCTGTATAACTTGTGCCAATGAGTTTTTTCTTATTTTGAACATGAAAGTAAAAGAGTCAGGTGCTAAGGCAAGAGGATGAGATAGTTAGATGACATCACTGACTCAATGGACATGAGTTTAGGTAAACTCTGGGAGCTGGTGATAGACAGGGAGGCTTCACATGCTAAGGTTCATGGGGTCGCAAAGAGTCGGACATGACTGAGCGACTGAACTGAACTAAGGCAAGAATACCCAAGTGTATATAAACTATGTTTTCTGCCATAAATTCTTCTGTGCTCATTTTTCTTTACAGTCCAACTCTCACATCCATACATGACCATTGGAAAAAGCATAACTTTGACTATAAGGAGGTGTGTTGGCAAGTAGTGTCTCTGCTTTTTTAATAAGGTGTCTAGGTTGGTCATAACTTTTCTTCCAGGGAGCAAGTGTCTTTTAATGTTGTGGCTGCAGTCATCATCTGTAGTGATTTTGAAGTCTCCCAAAATAAAATCTGTCACTGTTTCCATTGCTTTCCCATCTATTTGCCATGAAGTGATGGGACCAGATGCCATCATCTTAGTTTTCTGAATGCTGAGTTTTAATCCAGTTTTTTTCACTCTCCTTTTTCACTTTCATCAAGAGGCTCTTCAGTTCTTCTTCACTTTCTGCCATAAGTGTAGTGTTCTCTGCACATTTGAGATTATTAATATTTCTCTCGGCAATCTTGATTCCAGCTTGTGCTTCCTCCAGCCCAGCCTTTCATCATGTACCCTGCATATAACTTAAAGAGGCAGGGTGACAATCTACAGCCTTGATGTACTCTTTCCCTATTTGGAACCAGTCTGTTGTTCCATGTCCAGTTCTAACTGTTGCTTCCTGATCTGCATACAGATTTCTCAGGAGGCAGGTAAGGTGGTCTGGTATTCTCATTTCTTGAAGAATTTTCCAGAGTTTTTCGTGATCTACACAAAGACTTTGTCATAGTCAATGAAGAAGAAGTAGATGTTTTTCTGGAACACTCTTGCTTTTTCTATGGTTCCACAGATGTTGGCAATTTGATCTCTGGTTCCTTTGCCTTTTCTAAATCTAACTTGGACATCTGTAAGTTAACAGTTCACATACTGTTGAAGACTTGCTTGAAGAATTTTGAGCATTACTTTGCCAGCATGTGCAATTGTGCAGTAGTTTGAGCGTTCTTTGGCATTGCCTTTCTTTGAGATTGGAATGAAAACTGACCTTTTCCAGTCCTGTGGCCACTGCTGAGGTTTCCAAATTTTCTGGCATATTGAGTGCAGCACTTTCACAGTATCATCTTTTAGGATTTGCAATTGCTCAACTGGGATTCCATCACCTCCACTAACTTTGTTCATAGTGATGTTTCCTAAGGCACACTTGACTTCATATTCCAGGATGTCTTTCTGTCATGAGGGCCAGGAAAAGTATGTATGACTCATGAAAAGAGAATATATTAGCCAAATAAAGATGGTGAGAAGAAGAAGAAGTTGAAAAGAAAAAGATAAAGA